>JAPWTK010000555.1:0-272413 GCA_029963805.1 Aromia moschata
AGCAACCAGGGTACACAACTGTTTACAGCGCCTCTGGAGGCGGACATATTCGAGCCCGTCGCGTTATACAGCGAAAAGCCACAGTTCGGTCTCCTTGGTTCTAGTCTTCTTGATGACAGCCATTATTTGTTTTACAATTGTGACAGTCACTTGTCAAACGTTTGACATAACTGAAAAGCTTCGACATAACCGCAATTTCTATCTCTCTCGTTCATAGCCAGATTTTGGAGTGGGTACTGGAACCTTCGGCGTAGAAACTGGACGTTTTCCACGAAACACCGAACTACTATTTCTGCGCGCGTTTGCCAACAAGTTGGCATCTTCAGGAGAAGATTAAAACCAGTTTTAATCTTCTCCTGAAGATGCCAACTTGGTTGGCGAAACACGCGTCGAGAAAAGTGTAGTAGTTCGGTGTTTCGTGGAAAACGTCCAGTTTTTTTTTTATAGCCAGATTTGATGACTTTTTTTGGATATCTTTATTTACTGTAAATATGGAAAAGTTAACATTATTAAAGGAAGCTATGAAAATGACAACCATTGTGTTTGATAAGTGACATTTCTTTAAAGAAATAATCAAAATTGTTTACAGTCATCAAATATTACTTTGGCAAGCCAAGACTTTTAACCCTCCATGGTTCTTATTTTTTCTTTATATTTGTTCCACACAAAAGTTCTACAGTGATGAAGAAAGTGTGTCGTTCTAGGAGGCTGAGAACTGGGACATTTATAACCTTGAAGGAAAATGTATTTAACTATAGCCTTGAGGATGTGAAAGAAGTAAATAACAATTAGACAAACAAAAAATCATTTTATAGGTATAATAAACATTGAATTGTATACATAGTGTTTCATCTAAAGCAGTTTCTCCCTTAACTTTGTTATTGTAAATTTAAGAAAAAAATGAAAGTTGCCCAAAATAATATGGTGCACATTTGTAAAATATTTTTAATCATACAGGGTGTTCCATTTCTTGTTTTGGAGAACCCCTCTAAATTTGAGATCGACTTTATTAAACATACATGGGACCTACAATCCACTGTTTTGGATGTATTCAATTGTTTTTGAAAAATATCTTTCAAAATTCTTCACGAATTATTTTCATCTAATCATTTTCATTTCTGCAAAATCTTGTACGTTATTCCATGTGTATATGGATGATGAATGGAATGACCCACATTGACTTATACCGTTGAATGCAAAATTAAATTACCTTTTAACTGCTATCATTAACTGATAACATTAGTTTTCGGTTCTTTTCCAAAAGTGTGCAAGTGTCATGGTGTTCCATTCAAAAATAACAAAATTGTGTAGCGGTTACACGAAATAGAGCAACTATATCATTAGGAATATTTTACAAATATGCACCACATCATTTTGGGCAACATTTATTTGAAATATTTATTTCTTAAATTTACAGAAACATATAAATATAACAGAAACCGTCTTAGGTAGAACAATCTGTATAGTACCAAAATATAGGTAAATCGGTACACAGTTTGACATTTCTCGTTTAACAGATACTTAAACAGGTCGTAACCTGTCTGAATACTCTCAATAAGGAGCGATAATTAGGTAAAAAATAGTATGTAGGAACCTTAGTAAAAAAATCGATAAAAGTGTCGAAAACCGTTTTTTTTTGCGGATTAAGGGACGAAAAATATTTTTTTTTTCGTAAAACAAAAAATAGCACGTTGTAGCTCTTGAAAAAACGAAAAAAAATGAGTTTTTGGTGATCAAAATCGGTTCAGAAGTTTTTGCACAAAAAAATAAAACCGATGAAAAATGCCCATTTTTTGAAATCGAATTACAAGGGTTCCTAATGGTCGCAGAAACTTCTGCTTCAGCTTAAATTGTAGTTTTTGGTCGTGCCTATTTGCAGCAAAAATTTCATGCAAAAAATAATAAGAACGTTTTGCATAAATCGAAAAAAAAACTAAAAAAAATGTCGTTTCGACAACGGCTTGAACAAGCCGAAAAAATGGTCGTAGAGTATTTTTCCCGGGCTTAAATTACTCGTCATTAAATTCCCTACAAGTCCATTATCGTGACTTGTGGGAGAGGTTCTTTCAATCGGCTGAAAACGCGTTTGAAAATCAAGCGTCGCTTTGCTTCGAGCGCCCGGATAAGCGAGTGGACGCGTGGTGGGGGAAGCCTCTCCCGCCGCAGACGCGCTGACAGAAGTCTCTGCGACCATTAGGAACCCTTGTAATTCGATTTCAAAAAATGGGCATTTTTCATCGGTTTTTATTTTTTTTGTGCAAAAAACTTGAACCGATTTTGATCACCAAAAACTCATTTTTTTCGTTTTTTCAAGAGCTACAACGTGCTATTTTTTTGTTTTACGAAAAAAAATATTTTTCGTCCCTTAATCCGCAAAAAAACGGTTTTCGACACTTTTATCGATTTTTTTACTAAGGTTCCTACATACCGATTTTATCCAAAACATACACAATCCATTTCTACTATTTTTTACCTAATTATCGCTCTTTATTGAGAGTATTCAGACAGGTTACGACCTGTTTAAGTATCTGTTAAACGAGAAATGTCAAACTGTGTACCGATTTACCTATATTTTGGTACTATACAGATTGTTCTACCTAAGACGGTTTCGTTATATTTATATGTTTCTGTAAATTTAAGAAAATAAATATTTCAAATAAATGTTGCCCAAAATGATGTGGTGCATATTTGTAAAATATTCCTAATGATACAGTTGCTCTATTTCGTGTAACCGCTACACAATTTTGTTATTTTGAATGGAACACCATGACACTTGCACACTTTTGGAAAAGAACCGAAAACTAATGTTATCAGTTAATGATAGCAGTTAAAAGGTAATTTAATTTTTGCATTCAACGGTATAAGTCAATGTGGGTCATTCCATTCACCATCCATATACACATGGAATAACGTACAAGATTTTGCAGAAATGAAAATGATTAGATGAAAATAATTCGTGAAGAATTTTGAAAAGATATTTTTCAAAAACAATTGAATACATCCAAAACAGTGGATTGTAGGTCCTATGTATGTTTAATAAAGTCGATCTCAAATTTAGAGGGTTCTCCAAAACAAGAAATGGAACACCCTGTATGATTAAAAATATTTTACAAATGTGCACCATATTATTTTGGGCAACTTTCATTTTTTTCTTAAATTTACAATAACAAAGTTAAGGGAGAAACTGCTTTAGATGAAACACTATGTATACAATTCAATGTTTATTATACCTATAAAATGATTTTTTGTTTGTCTAATTGTTATTTACTTCTTTCACATCCTCAAGGCTATAGTTAAATACATTTTCCTTCAAGGTTATAAATGTCCCAGTTCTCAGCCTCCTAGAATGACACACTTTCTTCATCACTGTAGAACTTTGGTTTTTTTCCCCCACCACGCGTCCACTTCCCCTTCATTCGCTTACCCGAGCGCTCGAAGCAACGCGACGCTTGATTTTCACACGCGTTTTTCAGCCAATTGAATGAACCTCTCCCACAAGTCATGATAATGGGTTTGTAGGGAATTTAATGACGAGTAATTGAAGCCCAGGAAAAATGTTCTACGATAATTTTTCGGCTTGTCCAAGCCGTTTTTCGAAAAAGACCTTTTTTTAGTTTTTTCGATTTAGCAAACATTTCTTATTATTTTTGCTTGACATTTTTACTGCAGATAGGCACCACCAAAAGCTACAATACGACAAAGCAGAAGTTTCTGCGACCATTAGAACCCTTGTAATTCGATTTCAAAAAAATGGTCATTTTTCATTGATTTTTATTTTTTTTGTGCAAAAACTTCTGAACCGATTTTGATCACCGACAACTAATTTTTTTTCGTTATTTCAAGCGCTACAACGTGCTATTTTTTGTTTTACGGAAAAAAATATTTTCGTTCTTTAATCCGCAAAAAAAAAACGGTTTTCGGCGCTTTTATCGAATTTTTTACTAAGGTTCCTACATACCGATTTTATCCAAAACATACACAATCCATTTCTACTATTTTTTACCTATTATTGCGCCGAGAAACCTTATTCAGGACTCTTTTCAAAAATAAACTATCTAGCCTGGACTAGTCAGGCTTTTCAGGAATCCTAAAAAGTGCAAAAAACACTGTTTTTTGTCATATTTGAAGTTATGTAACATTATAAGGTATTTTGTTTTCACAAAACTAGTAATAGCAACTAAAAGTATGATTATTTCTCTTCTACTTCTGAATCGTCTAGATATCTTTTTTCAATTTTTTTTACTCAACTGCAACGCCATTACTGTATGAGCATTTTAAAGGTCGTTGATTACATATCCACTATCAGATTCTAAAAATTCAAAATGTCGGATCCAATATCGTCGGCCTCATATGAAAATTGCGAATTGCGTAAGTTCACTTTTTAACAAAAATCTGGATTTTAATGCCATCTTGTTAAGCAGTTGGAACTTTATAAACCCACAATAAGTTTTAGCTATTACTTCCTAGATGGTGACACAAAATAACAAACTGAATGTTGCCTAAATCCGAAGTTATCTATAGCAACGTGAATTTTGCGTAAGTCCGCACATTCTACACTTTGAACGTGGTTTAGTAGCATGTGTTTACAAGTTATTGCTTTCATACATTTAAAAATTAGTTTTTTAGTGAAACAATTAGTGTAATTAGCTGTCATATAGTTTAGGAACATACCCAGTAGCTTGCGTTAGTCCCACTAGCACGTTAGCGCTAGCATTATAGTGGTCCCTTGTCAACACTATTTTGTACCAGTCCAGCACACGAAAAGGTGTTTACACGGGCCATTACCATGCCAGTGCTGGCGTGCTAGTAAGATTGGCTCCAGCTGGAAAAATACTAAAGTCACTAAACCAAGTTTTTACCATGGATCTTCAATCAGTCTTATTGTGCCCACAGTCGAACGTGTCTGCACTTTATTACAAAACTAAATTGATTCTTCATAATTTTACTCTTTTTAATCTTCATACAAAGGATGGTTACTGTTTTCTGTGGCACGAGGGAGCAAGGGCGCTCAATGCAGATGAAACAAAAAAGCCAAAAAAAAAAAGGTCACTACAGCCAACGGCAACCGCATTCCCCCGAGTATTTCGGTTTTTACTTGACCTTTGGGGGGGGGGGGAGCGATCGCTGCAGATTAAACAAAAAAGCCAAAAAAAAAGGTCACTACAGGCAACGGCAACCGAATTCCCCGAGTATTTTGGTTTTTACTTGACCCTTTGGGGGGGGGGGCGATCGCCCCCCCGGCTACGCCCCTTGCGAGGGAGAAGGAGAGTTAAAGGCGAACTGTTTTGCCTCGATTATTTGTACCTTTTTATCTACCAAAGTCTTACCTTACATGGATCCATATAACAAAATTATTATCCTTTTCAGAGACGGTTGTGGTGCACAGAATCGCAAATCCACTTTGTCAAACGCCCTTTTAAATTTTTCAGTGGAAAATAATGTTTGTGTTATTCAAAATTACTTAGAGAAGGGGCATACACAAGTAATGGAATGTGATTCTATGCATTCGGCAATTGGAAAGAAAGGTAATAAATGTACCAGCCGACTACGTTAATTTGTTAAAAACTGCGAGAAAAAATCTGTTAAGGCAAACTTGGTAGATTTAAATTTGAAATTGTGCGCGCCATTCAATTTAACTATACGCATGCGCGAGTTTAAGCCTGAGCGCAACGCGCGAAGGTGTTTAGTTTAGTTCAGTTCACAAAACACACATTTCAGTTCTAGAATCTATGAAGTAAGGTTGATGTACGAGCCAACAATAAAGGGTTTACAGTTACACGCCTTATTTATTTCAATAAAAGAAAATATACAGTCCACTTTGAGAAGAGGCAGCAGGTCCGATTCTCTCCAGAATCCAAGGCCTTATGATGTACAATATTTAAATCACGCTTATTTTAAGGATTTTTCTAAAATTAACTTTTTCAATTCAATTCGTCCTGGACGTAAAACTGGTGACCCTACCGTGCAAGATATTAGAGCTTTAAAATACAATTCAGGCGGATCCATAGAATATAAGATTAGGCATTCTGATGAGTTTCAGATCCTTCCCGTCAGATTTAATAGGAAATGCTCGATTGTCCCCATGGAACAACTAACAAGACAAATTAAAAATTAAACGGGAAAAAGTTTGAACACCTCCAATCCCTAAAAAGTACCATGGAACCAGATTACCATCCTTTCTATGATAGTCTTCTACATGAATAAGCATTCTTTTTGTACCTACGTAATGTTTTATTTAGTATTACATGTTTATAATGTCTTACGTGTTTTGTTCTTTTTTTAAGCAACTAATTAAAAATATTAGTAAAATGTCGGTTGCATTTTTAAATGAAATTTGCGTTAAGTCCAAAAACTAAACGTTATTTTTATATGATTTTTGCCTGTCTGTTAAATTATCCAAACTAAAAAAAATATATTTCTTTTAACATTCATCAATTTACTTTCCACAAAAAAAATGATTTAAAAAACTACAAGTATTATATTACTCTTAGATAAAAACAGTTTTTTTCACCTACTGTTAGATTAACATTTTTGGACTTACGCAATTTTCATATGAGGCCGACGATATGGCAGATAAAAATTTGGTTCACTTCATTTCAAAGTTTTTAATTAAAAATTTGGCTGATTCTTGGAAGTAGAAACTTTAGTACATGAGGTGATGGAGCAATTCTGAGGCCAGATTTGGATTCAGCGCACCGGAAACCTTCGGAAAAGTTCTGCGTCCAAAAGTCAGTCAAATTTTGTTGACCTGTGCAATCAGTGTCAAAATATTTTTTTTCAAAAAGTTATGGCCATTTTAATTTTGGGAAACAAAATGTTCCTATAAAATTAAAATTAAAATGGCCATAACTTTTTGAAAAAATATATTTTGGAACAAATCGAAAAACATCTCCTTATATTTGTTTCTAGATTATGAAAAAAAAAATATACTGCAAATATCCCACAGAGCGTTACTGAGAACCCAGAGAGTGCTCCAGTGTTTTTGAAATTTTTTTCGCAAACTTTGCTGATGGTTTTTTCACTATAAATCCTTTCTGTAAGAGGTGTATAGTCATTACCTAAAAAAGTGAAGAGGGTCCCATGCGTCGTTTTCAAGATATGGCTAACTGAAATATCACGCACCGCCACTGGTACCTTGTCAAATACAAAAATCTAAAAAATAAATTATAAATTTAGAAAATGACAATGAAAATTTGACTGACAAGGATCTATTAGGTTTAATTTTTTGGGTGCAGAAATAAAAATTGCAGCGATCATTTAAGGGGTTTATTTTGTATGTTTAACGAATTGTTTTACAAATTAATACGTTGCATTTCTCGAAGTATAAACGTATCGAAAATCTTCAGTTTCCTCTTGATTTCAACAATGTTTTAAATACATAACATACGAGAGGCTTATCTGGTAGACAATAAGTCAAATTACCAAGACTCTCTGTAAACATGACGTATTAATGAATTAATTTTGAAAATGGAATATTTACTAAACCTAATTAAATATTAAATTGCTGCAAATCATTGCTCTGTAGGTGTATCCAATAAAATAAAGGAATAAGTAAGGTGCTTCAGTAAAACTATCACTGATTATTTTTTTATCTTTCAAGTTTTACAAAACGTGGAACAAGTTACTATAATTATTATTATTATTACTGAAAAGCAAAGCGGAGTTATAAACATCGCTTTGGGAATAACAACTATAAATACAGGAATAAATATTTCTCATAAAAAATTATTATAACAACATTCTTCACAAGTTAACTCATATAAAAACTACGTCTTAGACGAAATTTAAGACAAAATTGACAGTACGATATGACTGGACTAATACATACACATTATAATAATATGGCAGAAAGTAAATATTGAAGTTCGGTGAAGTTTGTCCCCTCCCCCATCTTTGAAATATGCAAATTTTTTGACGTATATAATTTGCTCGTGATTCCTCTTCCTTTATCTTCTTTTCCTCTTCATTGTTCTCATATACGATACGTAGAGAGGTTGAAAATTTAACTTTTAAAGGTTTCGACCGTTTTATTTTTTTATTACCCAACATTTTTAGGTTAAAATCATTTTTGAGATTTTTTTAAACCTTTTTTAAAATAACATCTTTAATTGTATATATCAATATTTAATGTTTCCGATAAAAGTTTTAGATCTAGAATGAATAATTTGGCGTTGGGGTGACTGACAGTTACGAAATTCTACTGAAGTGGAAGGATTCATCGTTTCTTCTATGAACAAACGAAAACAACTAATGAGCAATGATCAGCAAAATGGTGAAAAAAATTAGAAACAATAAAAATTTTGTGAAAAAGAATTAATAGAAATTTCAATCTCTCTCTGTCACATGTATATGGAATAAGAAGAGCCAACGAAACTGACGAAAAGCAAAACCTAGCAAAAGAACTGCGACTCTTTCTGTCTTTCGTCTGCCCACCTTTGCACGAGCAAATGATTTGAGTATTTGAGCAAAAAAAAAACAAAAACGTAAAAACGTAGTTACTAGTCCGGGGGCTATTGAAATTTTCAGCCCCCAATGTAAATAATTTAGGAGTAACATATAAAAATGCAATTTATGCAAAAGGTACATCACCCTTTCCATTAGTCCAGTTTGCCTTGTGATCCCAAAAATTACCATTAAGAGAATTACTTCCAGTTTTTATTCCTAGATCGGGAATATTTTTCTTGGAAAATTCTTGCTCTCAGTAATAATTGAGGCCATTTGACAAGGTGGCTGTGGAACTTCCAGGCAGTTATTTGTCATTTGATGGTAACCTTTCGACTCATTCTGGGCAAACTGGACTATTTTGGTAAAGGTGACATACCCACAAGTGCAATTTATTATACTCCTACGATATTCGGAACAATATTTCTAAACGGTCAATTACTAAAAAATGCGTTACAAAAAAAGTTATTAATGACTAATTTAAGCAGAAATAAGTCGCCCATCGTTCAAAACATCTCAGATTACAGTTGGATTAATACGAACACGAACGAACAGTTGGATTAATAATAAAATATAATGGTAATCGCTAATATGTTCAAATGTTTCAAACATCCTACGTCTTTTTTGGTACCGGACAATATAACTCAAATAAAATCCAATAAGCAGTAACAATTTGTTTCTACAAATATCCATACTTTTCGATTAAAACCACTTTTTTAAATTTTGACCAGATGAAAGATCTGCATTATCACCTAAACTAAAAATTGATTGTTAGAGCTGATGTGCACATCTCCAGCATTCACACAAGCAGTATCTCTAAAAAATTTGAAATATACAGCGTGTCCCAAAAAGTTGGAAACAGTCCCGCAGAATCGAAACTATTAGTATTTCCACAAAAATTTCCTACAAAAAAACATTGGCATCACAAACCGTCATCGATCAGTCAAAACGACGTCGACATTCTTCTACAGGGTGTTTCACAAATCAGCAAAAACTGTTTCGGTTAAACGGCAACACCGCTTAATTCGCATCTAATCAAAAAATGTTGTTAAGAAAAGTTGTTCAGAATGCCAAAAATATGGGGGTGTACGAAAAATTAGCGTGATAGTCAAATGTTTGCGATTTATCGCTGCTGGCCCTAAAAGTTGGAAACAGGCCCGCAGAGTCAAAACTATTGGTATTTTCAAAAAAAGTTTCCTGCAAAAAACATTCGCACCATAAACCGCCATCGGCCAGTCAAAACGACGTCGACATTCCTCTCGGCCTGTTTCCAACTGTTTGGGCCAGCAGCGTTAATTCGTAAACATTTGACTATCGCGTCGATTTTTCGTACATCGCCATATTTCGGCATTCTAAACAACTTTTCTTAATAACTTTTTTTGATTAGATGTGAATTAAGCGGTGTTGTCATTTAACCTAAACAGTTTTTTCTGATTTGTGAAACACTCTGAATGTCGACGTCGTTTCGACTGGTCGATGGCGGTTTGTGATGCGAATGTTTTTTGTAGGAAACTTTTTTTGGAAATCCTAATATTTTGGATTCTGTGGGACTGTTTTCAATTTTTTGGGACACACCGTATATTTTTTTTGCATTCGGTGCAATTTTCGTTAGCGTTCACTGTATAACAGGATATGATTGATTGATATGAATTTGGGAAACTGTTAACGCTATGGAATATCTTTTTTATTAATGCAATAGTTGCGCAACAGTTTGATCCCTGCATGGCTGTTAGCAATTAAACCTTGAATCACTGAGGGGTATAATAGGCGATTGCCTCTTCAGTCTGTGTCGAAATATTAGGTGTGCAAGTATGACTCCGAGTTTCTTTTTATGGTTACGTTAAATTGGAAAAATGTATATTTAACATTTACTAAAAATAATTTCCATTGGTAAATACAACATTCTCCCACAGATTGGGAAATTTATTGATTTCGAGGCAATGCATTCATCAAGCTATTTTTGTAGTTCTTCACGATTCTGGAAGCGCTGGTTGGACAGACCATGTGCCATTGACTGGAAGAGGTGATAATCTGACGGAGCGATGTCTGGAGAGTACGGCGGATGGTGTAACACTTCCCATTTGAAACCTTTCAGTGTGTCTTTTTACCGATTGTGCGACACGCGGCCTTGCGTTGTCATGATGCAGTATCAACTTGTCATGTCGACCCACCCATTATGGTCGTTTCAATCCGATTTCTTGGCGTAACTGCGTTAATTGTTGTTGATAGCGATGAGTAGTGACTGTTTGGCCTGGTTGCAGAAGTTCGTAGAACAGTATGCAGTGCGGATCCCACCAGATGCAGAGAAGAACTTGATCGACGTTGACAGAAGCCGCTAACTCATCTTGCATTTGAGCATCGCCATCATCCAATAATGCTTGCAGTTCCTCATCCTCGAACTTTTTTGGCGGCTTCCCGCGTTCCTTGTCATTGACGTCAAAATCTCCAGATATAAATCGTTTAAACCACTCTTGACAGGTTTTTAATGAAGGCGCATTGTAGCCATAAGCGCCGGAGAGCGTTTGATGAGCTTCGGTAGCGCTTTTCTTGAGGTTGAAGATGAAAAGCAAAGCGTCCTGCAAATGAAACTTCACACGCACAAAAGTAGACATCTAAAGAGCTGAAAATAAAACGCGGAGTCATACTTGCCCATCTATTACAAACCGTTTGGTTGCGCAAGTGTTAAGTTGCACTTTAGTTGAATGTGAGTGTTCTTTCATCTTTCATATACGTCTCATAACGTCTAATTACGAACAAATCAAAATATTGGAGGAGTAGTCCAATCAAATTACTTTTTCAGGTGCCAAAAAATAGTTCAGTAATTGAAAATAGGTAAAAATTAGGAAAAAGTCCGTAGAATTTAATGAACTACTTTACCCCACCTGAATTTTTGGGCTTCATTTTGAAAATGGCGTCCAAAGTTCGTAAAAACAGTTTTTTTCATTTATAAAAAAAAGGAACATTTTAGAAAAACATTTTTCAAACAAAAAGTTGTAGACATTTTTAATACGGATCGAATAAGTAAATTTCAGCCCTTAATATTAATATGTGAGGTCGTGGCGATTTTTCGAAAAAAAAAATTTTTTTTCTCGGCCCCTGTTGGTTGGAAGACCAACCGTGAAACCGTTGGAAGACCAACCGGAAAACCAACCGTTTTTAAATTCGTGAAAACATGTCAGCTTTCGAATGGCAGTATCGACATTTTGATACGAAGTGAAATCAGAAAGTTAATCAAAGGTTTATGGTTCCGAAAAAAACGATTTTTCGATCGTATTTTGCGATATTTGAAATCGATTTGAGGCTCGCGCAGTATTTGTACTTAATAGTGTAATTATTAAAGAAAATTTTAAACCCAACCCCGTTCCTAAAGATGTGGCGGCCTATGAATTATGGGGATTTTACAAAAACGCTTTTTTTTTTTCGAAAAACTCGATTTTTGCAGAAACTATAAAATATATTTCAATTTTGAAAACATCATTTTATTTTGCTCACCAGGAGCTATCCTTTCACCAAGTTTCAAAAAAAATATTTATTTTTGAAAGAGATACGGACAGCTATTTGAAAAATTTGTGTTTAGCGGTTTTTTTGCAATAACTAATTAATTTATTTATCGATCAAAACCGGTTTGAGCTTATTCGATCCGTATTAAAAATTCTTACAACCTTTGACACATTTTTTCCTAAAATGTTTTTTTTATAAATGAAATAAACTGTTTTTTGCGAACCTTGGAAGCCATTTTGAAAATGAAGCCCAAAAGTTCAGGTGGGGTAAAGTAGTTCATTGAATTCCACGGTCTCTTTCGTGGTTTTTACATATTTTCAATTACTGAACTATTTTTTGGCAAAAAATGAGGTATTTTCGACAATTTAATTGGCTTAGAGCGACAGCGGGCAAACGATCTTCGTCGATTAATTTCCAAAAATCGGGGAGAGAGGTGCCAACTTCACGGAGCTAAATACTATGACATCGTTGTCTCCGTAAGCTTCACATCAAGCGTTGCCTCGTGAAGCGTGGTATGACCTGAGTGAGAGTACAATTCGTGCACTATTATAATCATGTATAAAAAGAATTAGAATATGGACGGGGCGCACAGAATATATCACGTGCCCTTTTGGGCCCACTTCATGTCGTCGGCGCGCGGCTTGTAGCCCGTCAGCGTCTCGATTATTATCTCTAAGGCACTCCAGAATCGCAGCTTCTCCAGCGGCCAGTTGAGCCAGCCGGTGGTGATGCAGAAGTAGGTCTCGTGCGGCGCGACGTGGTGGATGCGGTGGTGGCGGCGCGGCAGGATGACGCGGTACTCCTGGAGGAACACCACCCAGCCGGGGAGGCCGAAGTACGTGTGAGACCATTTGTGGATCTGCAAAACGAAATCGGCTTATAATCGGCATCTTCGATCGTAACGAAATTGGACAAGATTTTATTCATATTAGTCCAGTCGAGGTAGCAAAAAACAAGTCATTTTTTAAAATAATTAGTTGCTGCACTTTCTCAACGTGATAATTAGGAGAAAAAATCGTACGGATCGAATGAAAATGTTTTGGACAAAATCCGATTGTAGGATCATTGCGAAATAATTGCAAAAATGTGCGAGAAAAACAGGGTTTTTCGACTTTTAGACACAAAAAAAATGTTGAGTAAAAAACAAAAAATATCACGTTATAGCTCTTGAAAAGACGAATAAAATGGTTTTCGGATCATTAAAATCGGTTGATAACTTTTTGCACAAAAAAATAAAAACCGCGAAAATGAGCGATTTTTCGATGTTTAATTACTCGGTCAGTAATTATCCTAGAAATTCCGGGGCTCTAATTGTAGGGTTTTCCAACACCTATCTACCGTTAAATTTTTGTCAAAAAATATTCATGTTTTCGCGCAAATTGCGAAAAAGTAAAAACAGGTACTTTAGTTAAACGGTCTCTTTCCACAATTACAACGTAGAGCAATTTTGCAAAAAGCTACGTGTTCTCGAAGACTTCCTTGAACGAACCTTGACGAAAATTGATGTTTTTTTTAAACTGCGGGAGAGAGACTGCAGACGCGCTGACAGAAGTCTGCGGCGGGAGAGGCTTCCCCCACCACGCGTCCACTTCCCCTTCACTCGCTTACCCGAGCGCTCGAAGCAACAACGTGACGCTTGATTTTCAAACGCGTTTTTCAGCCGATTGAATGAACCTCTCCCACAAGTCGCGATAATGGATTTGTAGGGAATTTAATGACGAGTAATTTAAGCCCAGGAAAAATGCTCTACGATCATTTTTCGGCTTGTTCAAGTCGTTTTTCGAAAGACCTTTTTTTAGTTTTTTTCGATTTATGCAAAAAAGTTCTTATTATTTTTGCATGAAATTTTTGCTGCAGATAGGCACGACCAAAAGCTACAATACGACAAGAAGTTTCTGCGACCATTAGAACCCTTGTAATTCGATTTCAAAAAATGAGTATTTTTCATCGGTTTTAATTTTTTTTGTGCAAAAACTTCTGAACCGATTTTGAACACCAAAAAACTCGTTCTTTTTTCGTTTTTTCAAGCGCTACAACGTGCTATTTTTTGTTTTACGAAAAAACATTATTTTCGTCCCTTAATCCGCAAAAAAAAAACGTTTTTCGGCACTTTTGTCAATTTTTTTACTAAGGTTCCTACATACCGATTTTATCCAAAATATGCAGGTACACAATCAATTTCTATTATTTTTTACCTAATTATCGCACCGAGAAACCTTATTCAGGACTCTTTTCAAAAACTATCTAGCCAGGACTATATTGCTACATTGTTTAAATAATTCGCAAAGGTACGAAAATCAGGTTTTTTTGAAATAAAGAGAGAACCGTAAACTACACAAAAAAAATGTTTCAGATAAAAAAATGTAACTAGTAAAAAACTCTACAAAACCCATCAAGAAATTTGCAAATCGGTTAATTTGTTTATCTGCAAATTGAAAAAGCCGTCAAAATGGCCCCTTATTTCAATTGTTTATAACTAATTATAAAGTAAGCCTTGTGACTTTAAAAGTATTGGAAAATGTAGGTATCGGTGTACTTAAAAAACGCTGCAAATTTCAAATCGATAAAATCCTAAAATCTGGTCTGGTGGTCCCATGCTTCCTTACGAAAATATACGAATTTCAAATTCACCAGCTGCCATTGGTAGGGAGAATAGGATTTACACATCACTGACATTGTACCAGTGAATTTAGAGGTAAAATGAATGTTTTTAGTTTTCATATAAAACCTTTGACGGTCATTGCTTTAATTTTGAGTAAACAGTCGTAACCTAGGCTACTGCAACACCGTGTGCCAGTGTGAGGTAAACTGACTACCGGAGGGACAGAAAACAAACGAATGAAGCAGTGCACCTGTGCAAGTTTTGCTTCCGGCTTCTGTGTCCATTATTGTTTTTGTTCAGTCGTGTAATATAGAGACATCCAAAAAAACCGTCATCAACTCTGGCTATGAACGAGAGAGATGGAAATAGCGGTCATGTCTAAGCTTTTCGGTTATGTCAAACTTTTGACAAGTGACTGTCACAATTTGTAAAATAAACAATGGCTGTCATATGATGTGACAGTCTTCACAAGTAAATAAGGTTATAAATTCGATCAAGAATAGAAATACGTCTTTTTTTTCTCGGCCAACTTTGATGACGTTTTTTTGTCTCCATATTTAGGAATACGTCCTGCTCATTTTTGGTGTTCAATCACCTATTATGGATGAAAAAAATGCAAACAGATGCGTATGAGTCTGTAACGTGGAATTGACTGACAATTGCCATGTAACACCTGGAATATGATAACATAGTCAGTTGACTTACTTGATTAGTCATAGCTACGAAAATAGCCAGGAGGAACACGTAACAGTTCCAGGTAAACTTATTTTGAACTTCTTCTTTGGATAAAGTGAGAAAATCCCACACCATACGGCCCAGGAATGGTATCGTTACCATGAAGTTATCACCATTAGTTTCTATAAAATCATGGCGGGTAATGGAGGTTGGATCAATATGGTGTTCACGGAATGGTCGTAGAAAATTCTGAAATAAAAGTGCAAATTGATACAAACTGATGGTTGTCTAAAATCTACATTAAAGATTTCGTGTGTTTTAAAAAATATTAAGTATCTTGAATACACTGTTGGAAGAATTTTAAGAGAATCATAGATTTGTACTTATTTTTTACATTGGTTAAAACGCATCAGACTATTTTATTTATCCTTTTTTTCTAGAGCTTGTCAACACAATCTCCAAAGATGTGAAACTATTAGTTTATACAGTCTCCTAAAAACATGTACAAAAAATCATAACTACCTGACCTTCTTCCCAAGTTGGTCGTTATTTAGGTTAAAATGACTGGTCTATAAAGAGAATCCGATAAATACTAAAATTTTTAATATTATTGACTGATATTTGTAAAGAGAAACAAATGAACTATTCAAACAAATTGATGTATCCAAAAGTTTCTCAAATTGTAGTGTACAGGAAGTAAGTCCTACTAAACCTTTAAGCAAAAGTGTGGGATTGTATAAAAGTCTATCTTGCCCGTTTCTTTGCTGTCTAAAATTGTCAACAGTAAAGTGGTCCAATGAATGTTATTTTACAAATTTGTTGAGCCAAATTATGAACACCTCTTTTAAAATCATACACCTGTTGCTAAAAAGTGTTCACACTTGTGAGTGGTTTTTGCATTTACATTCCATAAAACAATGTTAACGTTGATATTAAGTTATTCCAAAAAATTCTAAAAAAAATTGAGGGAGCTTGCTGCAAGAACGATGCAGCTCCATTTTCAACGCGTGACGAGGTTAGCTGCTTATAATTTCGATAAAAATATTAGACGTTATTTAACGCAAATTCGACGCAGCTCAGTATATGTCAGTATGTATACTCCATGCACTGAGATGTGTGGAATTTGCGTTAAATAACGCCTAATATTTTTATCGAAATTATAAGCAGCTAACCTTCGTCACGCGTT
Source organism: Aromia moschata (assembly GCA_029963805.1). NCBI lineage: Eukaryota > Metazoa > Arthropoda > Insecta > Coleoptera > Cerambycidae > Aromia > Aromia moschata. Next base: position 16,407 of record JAPWTK010000555.1, read on the forward strand.
GAAAATGGAGCTGCATTATTCTTGCAGCAGGGTCCTCAATTCTTCGTAGTCTTTTCCGTAACTTTCTTTTATTTTAATTTGTCATGTAGCATAAGGTTAGATTCGATTACAAAACTGTTTATTAAAATTTAAATCAAGATTATTTACTTATATGAATGAATTTGATTGACGAGAGGTAGTCTAATAAGCCAACTTTTTTGAATACTTCAAAATGTAGTGGATTAAACATTAGCGCATCCACCACAATTTGAAATGAAATTGCTTTTTTACCTTTAAAAAGCCGTCAGTATTTCTCTAAAAATAAGGTGCTAATATCCGTTGCTTGTTTATAGGGTGAGTTGTTAGTGTGTATTTGGTCTACAAAAACGTTGTTTCATATGATATACTAAAATGTAATATGTGTGTTTTTTTGCATTTATATTTTGCCAACGTTTTTAAAATATTGCTGAATCTACAGGGTGTCCATGTATTTCTTGGCGGCGACTAACTTCCTTATTTTATATGAAATACCATATACAGGGTGTCCCCGGATTGAGTTACCTATAGGTGAAATGGACAAAAAATTTAATTTTTCGACAAAAAGTCATTCCTCATAAAAAGTTTTGCTTGTCTTGAAACGTCCAGAAAGTTTGTTGTTTGTTCAATTTAACATACAGAGTGTTCAAAAATAGTATGTAAAACAGTGATTAAGAAAAAATTGTTTACAATTAAATTTTATATTTAAATATGAAAGGCCTACTAGTCAATTGTAAGTATTTTGAAGAGATTTCGCAATTTTTATCATTGTTATACGTTTGAAGTATTGCCATTTTCCTTTAAAAACAAATGTTTACTAAAGGCGCAGACATAATAAGAAATCATAAACCCCAAAAATATTATTTAAATATTTATTTTGAAGAAACAGCACGTCCAGATAATCATTTAGTCAATCAACACTGTAGGTAATATGTTGTCTTTGCACTATTTCTTCTCAAAGTTCCTAATTAGAATATTTGAAATTCCAGTAAGCCATCAATAAGGCAATTGTTATTGTTTGACATTGTATTCGACAAAGCGCTTGAAATTTCGATTATTGATTTTTAATACCAAATAATGCTTACTTTACATAAAATTTATCTTATTAAATGTTATGGTATCGGTAATATTTCTTATCGTCATGCAATTGAATTGTTTCATGAAAAATATCCAGAAGTCAAAATTAGCCGTCAAAGTTTGATTTAACTGGTGACGTAAAATGCGGAAAAAATAAAAAAAAGGTCCATGATGACGATGATGCATTCTAGTTTTAAATTCAGTCGAAGAAAATCCAAAACTATCACTAAGAAAGAGATCTGCACAAAGTGATATTAGGAAGACACACATTCAAAGGATTTTGGCCCAAAATAAGTTTAAAGCTTTCAAACCGAAAATAATACACTAGATTTCTGTTTAGAAATAGGAGTGAGGCTTACTGTAGATATGCATTTTCACAAGAGTATAATGTTTTCCGATGAAAGCACTTTTTCTACCAATGGAGAGGTATCGTCGCAGAATTGTCATTTTTGGGCACAAGAAAATCCTTCTTTTTCAGTTACTTCTAGTCAAAATTACAAAAAAGTGAATGTTTGGTGTGCTTTCAATCGAATAATTGATCTGTATTTTTTAAAGAAAATTTAAATCAAAATTCACGCTTGGAGATGCTAAACACATTTTTCTGGCCAGAATTAGGCGAAGAGAATTAGAATATAGAAAAAAAGCGTATTTTCAACAGGAAGGATGCCCCTCCCATTCAACAATTCAGGTCCACAGTTACCTTAACAAACAATTGGGAGAGAAGTGGATCGGAAAATATTAACCTATTTGTTGGCCAGCAAGGTCTCCTGACTTGTCGCCATTTGACTTTTTCCTTTGGGGATTTTTTTAAGGAAATAGTTTATAAACAGTCGATAAAGTACAGTAGATAAACCCAAATAAATCAAGAAATGATCCACTCAACATACACATCTTTTAGAACGAGACTGGAGAGGTGTGTTGAACTTGGACGCCTGCATGTAGAATAGTTATGGCGAGTGAATAATAATTTTGCTGTTTTTTCAAAATAATTGTTGAATTTGTTTATTAAATCATAATTTCTTCAAAATAAATGTTTAAACATAATTTTTTTAAACATAACCTTTAGTAAACATAATTTTTTTAAGGAAAATGGCTATACTTCAAATAATGATAAAAATTGCGGAATCTCTTCAAAATACTTAATATTGACTATAATAGGCCATGGTTTCACATTTGAGTGATAAAAATTGCAAACAATTTTTCTTAATAATTAAGAGTAAAGTACCTTAAATATTAACGCTATGTAAAAAAGTGATTAACAAAACAACAAGCTCTCTGGACGTTTCAAGACAAGCAAAACTTTTTATGAAGAATGACTTTTTGTCAATGTCGAGAAATTAAATTTTTTGTCCATTTCACCTATAGGTAACTCAATCCGGGGACACCCTGTATATTTACATCCACACTGACATAGTGGCGTGAAAGTGTAGTATTGGTAAAAATATAAAAATGTTTATTGTCCACGTAGGCAAGTTTGGAAAGTTTATTAAAAACTCTGAACCGTAGAAATTCATTTTCTTTATTATTACTTAACTAGATATAGCAACAACTAAATTTGGTATCACCATAATATGAACTCATTAGAATTTTATGTTAATATGTATGTTTTTTTCTATGTTAATATTTTAATTTAATATGTTACTAGATTCACAGCTCCACAAAAAAATCGAAAATATATTTTCTGATACCTGACCTACCAATATGTAATCGACCATGCTAGTCCAGTAAATAAGCCGGAAAATTCTATAAAATCTGGAAAAGTTGATAGGCAGCTCCGATTTCAAAAATTTTTATTTGTACGTGTTCTTTAGACCCTCAGGAACATTCAGTACCACTAACATCTGCCTTGCTATGAAAAAAATGAAAAAATTATGGTAGTTTTCCCACCCATAAAAGCTTTCCCAATAGTAAAAGTGATAAAATATTTTAAAAATTCAAAATTTCTCCTCGGAAATCGTCTCTTGGGGGGGGTTTTCGGGGTCGTTGATTACGAATCCGCGGTCAAAAATTGAGTGAGGGTGGTTGCACCCCATTAAAACCACCCCTAGAAGTGACAGAGATAAAAAAAAAATAAAAGCAAAATTTCACCTCGGAAATCGTCTCTCGGGGGTTTTCGGGGTCGCTGGTCAAGAATCTTAAGTCCAATTACAAAAAATTAAACGTCTAATGCAATGGAGCAATATAATTCCACTTTCAAGTTTTCGATAGCTGATTCGTTTGTAAACTGTAGGATTTTACTTTTAAGTATGAGGTTTTCGCCGTGAAAATATCAATATTTATATTTCAAAATTCCCCCTTCATCTGTTTACCATCCCCTACAGTTGGTACTTTGAAATTCCCTCTTCATCTGTTTACCTTTCTCTGCAGTCGGTAACGTAGTTCTTGCTTATGAAAGGGGAGCTATATGCATCAGTGGCGTACCCTGACATTGGGCGGGGGGGGGGGGGGGGGGATAAGAATTAAGAAAACATTAAGAAACACAATTTTATTGAAAATTATTTTAGACAAAATCTAGTCGCCTAGATTCGTTCCGCGCGGGAAGAAATATGCCACCCTATTTATAGCGAATTTGGCTATGAATTAAGAATTAACTGTGTTTAATTTGTATTAGCGGACAATGTCATCTACTTTGGCTATTTTTTTATTATCACTTTGGACCTCCTGGGGGGGGATATATCCCCCTTATCCCCCCCCGTTGGTACGCCACTGATATGCATACTTGCAACTACTTTTATACTTTCCCGCGGTATTATAGTATGCCGTTTTCCATTGCAATCTAGAGGGCCGGGGTTCAAATCTCGGCTCCGACCACTTTGGCACCTCTATGGTTTTTTTCATATGTGTCTATCACTATAAAGTAGCTCCTCGTCAGTATGGTGTGATGGTATGATTCGTAATCAGCGACCCCGAAACCCCCCGAGAGACAATTTCCGAGGTGAAATTTTGAATTTTTAAAATGTTTTATCACTTTTACTATTGGAGAAGCTTTGGGGGTGGGAAAACTACCATAATTTTTTCATTTTTCATAGCAAGGCAAATGTTAGTGGTGATGAATGTTCCTGAGGGTCTAAAGAACACGCACAAACAAAAATTATCAACTTTTCCACATTTTCCGGCTTATTAATTGGACTAATGATGTCCGCAACCGAATCCGATATCCAATCCCATCACGTCAGTTTTTTTCTATCCTCAAAAAATAGGCTACAAATGAAAAAACTCAACAACAAAATAAAAACCCAAACAAACTACATAACTCCATAACCCCTAAACCCCATGTTAGAAAAAAAGTGACGTAATGGGTTATTTCGACATTGGATTCAGTCGATTACATATAGTAAGGTAGGTCAGGTCCCAGGAAAAATATTTTCGATGTTTTTTGTGGAGCTGTGAATTATAAAATGTTACTGTTTCAATCATCTCCTGAGGATGTTTGACGAAACGCACATGTTGAGTGTGAAAGTAATGTTTGCGTATTGGTGGAAAAGCAATTTAAATTTTTGTTTCCAACATTTAAGTTCAGACGTTTTACTAACATAGTAATTAGCAAAATATTATAGATATTTTAAAATGTTACTTATATACTGTCTTATTTTTTTCGTAGTCGTAGTGAATGCGCGTAGAAAATTATAAAAACCAGTAAATTTCTTCCGAGAAACACAGATTTTTTTTTGGTTCCAATATTCTGTAAAGGTCAGTTACATCACCATTACACAAGTAATGCAGGTACATTCGATTTTTTTTGGTAACATTTTACCGACATTAATCCTAGCAGCTCTAAAATCCATTACATTTTTCAATAGAAATTGACCCAGTTAAACTTACTTGCATTAAAGGTGAACGCCCTGGTAAATAATTAAAATAAAATGTTATTCACCTGGCACGTATAGCTTTGTTCCTATCACATGCAAAGTTACGAGGCGCGTTCATAAAGTAAGGGCCGTTTGGTCACAGAAAAAAATGTACTCATAAGAAACAAATTTTATTGTCATATTTAGTTAGGTACACTCTTACTTTACTTCTCTACATAATCGCCGTTCACTTCTAAGCATTTATCGTACCGCTGCACCAGCTTCTTTAACCCCTCTGCATAGAAGCTTGCCGCCTGAGAGTTGAACCAGTTGACAACGGCGTTTTTGAGTCCCTCTTCGGTTTCAAAACGTTGTCCACCGAGCCACTGTTTAAAATGCAAGAAGAGGAAGTAGTCGCTAGGTGCAAGGTCGGGACTGTACGGTGGGCGGTCTAAAAGTTCCCAACGAAAATCTTAAATTTTCTCATTGGTTTTGGCAGCAGTGTGAGGACGCGCGTTATCGTGGAGGAGGATTATGCCAGATGACAGTTTCCCGCGGCGTTTGTTTTGGATCGCACGTCTCAATTTTTTGAGCGTTTCGCAGTACACGTCAGCTGTAATTGTTGTCCCACGTTCCATGAAATCAACCAAAAGAACACCGTCTTTGTCCCAAAAAACTGTAGCCATCAATTTTCGACTTGTGTACTGAGTTTGCTTAAACTTTTTCGGTTTTGGTGAAGATGAGTGTCGCCACTGCATCGATTGCAGTTTTGTTTCTGGGTTGGCGTAGGATACCCGTGTCTCGTCCCCAGTAACAATGTGAGAAAACAAATCATCTCCATCTTGTTGATAACGGGCCAAAAACTTTCGTCCACGACATTCTTTGCTCTTTGTGGTGGTCGGTGAGCATTTTTTGGTACCCACCTTGCACACAATTTGCGGTATGCGAGGTTTTCTGTGACAATATTGTAAACAGTAGTGCGTCCCAGTTGAGGAAATTTGTTAGCCAGGCCACTAATCGTCAATCGACGATCAGATCGCAGTGTTTGGTCAACTTGTGAAACGATTTCATCGGTCTGGATACTGGGCCTGCCACTCCGCTCTTCGTCATGGACATTTGTTCGGCCATTTTTAAAATCACGGCACCATTGTCTAACCTTTCCTTCACTCATAACTGTAGGTCCGTAAACCAGGCATAACTTCCGATGAATTTCAGCAGCCGACGATCCTTTTGCATATAAGAAACGAATCACAGAACGCACTTCACAGTTGGCGGGATCAACGATTTTCGCGGCCATTGTTCTTTGCATTCACGGACAACAATACGACTTCAGAATCAAAACAAATGAGGCTGTAGCTTCGCAATGAGTCAGTAGAAGGCGCTGCAGTAGTAAAACTGTGCTTCGAAGCGCCAATATTTATATATAAGCAAACGGCCCTTAGTTTATGAACGCGCCTCGTACTATTAGAGTTTAACATTTACAGACGCGTGATATCAATTTTTTTATCTACCGTGGTTATCGATTATTATGACAACTGAGCCTGTCTACCTACTACCTAGATACAACTATATTTAGCGAAATTTGTGAAAGGTTATGTAGTTATCCATTTAGGGCTCGGTCAACACTAAGTATAGCACGTCAAATGGACAGCGGTTGTTAAGGATCTAATCTTGGAACCGTTATTAGGATATTCTTGAAACATACTTTAATGTACCGGGTGGGCAAATTTCGATGTTTTTATAGGGTATCTCGGTAACTGTAAGGGCTATGGAAAAATGAACCCACCTTTCCCGACCTCTTTTTTCGAGATAAATTCATTGGTGAAAACCAGAATTTGCTATATTTTTTTCGTTTTCGAGTTGTAAACGAAAATTGATTTTTTTGAGTTTTCGATTGGTGTCGATAACTCGGTTGTTTGTATAATTAGAAGAAATCTGTTTGCACGTTCTACAGGCACTTTTTTTAAGTAGAATAGGATTTCCTTAACAGATTTTTTATATCTTGTGTAGTTTTCGAGTTATGGCATAAACTTCTATTTTTTTTAAATGGAAACCATAGTTGGCTATGATTTAGCTAAAAAAGAGGTTTTTTTCTCTTTACAACGATATATAGTTTGTGGGGTCTATGATGAGTGTTTATGTGGAAACAGTTAAAAACATATGTTTTCTAATAAAGGACAGTATAGTAATTTCAATGATTTTGCACAGTAGGCGCCTGTCATTTTGAAAACAGAACAGTTGGATATTGGGATGTAAATACACAGTTACACATTACTGTTTGATTAATTGTTTATGTTTGGTTTTTGCTTGCATTATAGTTTTAAAGTTTCGATTAAAGAAATTGACAAGGCGCGATGGCGTATCAAAATTACGAAAAGTTCAATATGCTAGAGTGTTTTATTCAAAATGGATATAATTCTGAAGCTGCATCGGAAGCATATTTTAATCGCTACCCTGAAAGGAGACAACCTAATATGTCCATCTTTGGTAGACTAAAAGAAAACCTCGTTGAATACGGAGGATTTAATAAACCAAGACCAAAAAATTATCGTATTCAAGATGCTGAGGATGTTGCCATAAATGTTGTTGGTATGGTAGTCGTAAATCCTTCAATTTCAAGTAGGCAAATTGAAGCAGAGTCTGGTATATCGCGACGAAGAGCACTTTCAGTTTTAAAAAAACACAAATTTAGACCTTATACAATAAGGAAACAACAACAGCTCCTTCCAACTGATCCTGAACGCCGACTGGGTTTCTGCAATTGGTACCTACAACAAATTGAGCAAGACCAATTATTTTTAAAAATATCATTTGGACAGATGAAAGTTACGTAAGTAGTGCCGGAATTTTCAACCGACACAACAAACATTATTGGTCTGAAGATAATCCTCATCAGACTGTTGATGTTCAAAATCAAGGACGTTTCGGTTTTAGTGTATGGTGTGCCCTATATAATAACCTATATAATAACCTATATAATAACCTATTAATATACCATTCATTATATACGACTGTTACTATGTATTTATGTTACTTTTTCGCAGGAGTAAATTTCCATAGCAACAGTTATTATTATTAAAACATTGTTGTAACAATGTGTTACTATAGAAACTTACTCTTCCTGCAAAGAAAAAACAAAGTAAGTATACCTATACAAAAAATTAAAATTTTTAACTGTTTCCGCATAAACACTCATCATAGACCCCACAAACTATATATCGTTGTAAAGAGAAAAAAATCCTCTTTTTAGCTAAATCATAGCCAACTATGGTTTCCATTTAAAAAAATAGAAGTTTATGCCATAACTCGAAAACTACACAAGATATAAAAAATCTGTTAAGGAAATCTTATTCTACTTAAAAAAAGTGCCTGTAGAACGTGCAAACAGATTTCTTCTAATTTTACAAACAACCGAGTTATCGACACCAATCGAAAACTCAAAAAAATCAATTTTCGTTTACAACTCGAAAACGAAAAGATATAGCAAATTCTGGTTTTCACCAATGAATTTATCTCGAAAAAAGAGGTCGGGAAAGGTGGGTTCATTTTTCCATAGCCCTTACAGTTACCGAGATACCCTATAAAAACATCGAAATTTGCCCACCCGGTACGTCTATTTTTCAACTAAATTGGGACGTACTTTCATATTGTATACAGGGCCATACTTCAGAAATAGCTTCACTGGGTCAAAATAACTTGATTTACCTCAACTCACCTTAGTACCATTGTGCTTCCTTAAAAGTTATGGGCCTTGAAAAAAAAAAATTTATATTTCATTTTTTTCTGCTAATTCTGTCAATTTTTAAGTTATTTCACGTAAAATTGGTATAGGGTTTTTTTTTTGAATAGCCTAACTTGAATATGATGTCATTTCTCGCGTGAAACGTACAGGGTGTTAACAACCCTCTGTACCACTTCTTATTCTCAATATATTTTTTGTTATCACGAATTATGACAATATTGTAACGTTTTATTTATTTCGGGTTCGTGAGGTGTGAAAAATTAAACTCGCACTTTAAAACTAACACTATTTATTTATTAAATACAACTACGGACTAACGATATTTAACTACACTAATTTATTTATACAATTTATATTAGCGCGTTGTACGGAAAGCCGCGATGATATTCAAATAGAGACTAAATCGTCCCGCGTCGAAACCCCGCGTTATATCTCCTTGCGGAGATATCCTCGAAGCTTCCGGGCAGTTCGACTTCGCGAGCCGCCGCGATCTCTCCAGGCGCTTCCACATATATCTATCAGACGACGCGGTCGGCTGGTATCGAGGGAGGCAGGGGCGGACTGGCCCAGCGTTCGTAACAATATTAACAGTTTTCTTGAGAGAGCCATCCATTTACTGTAAAAATAGTATACCTGTTCCATGATGCTAAATTGCACCGTTTTCGAGAAAATTAGGCTTAACTGTAGTACTGCAGAATGGCTATATTCTCTTTACATACAATTTTAAGCCTATTTATCTAGTAGATATCCGTCACAGTAGATTACTTACAATTTGATACTACTAATAAATCCATAGTATTTAGAGAAAAAGTACAAAATTTCGAAATTAAAAAAATAAAACATTTATTTGCGATTAAGTAATTTTTAGTGTTAGAAAATAAAACTAACATTTAATGTCGTTGAAGCAATTTTTCGAAATATCCACCATTGCACTCAATGCCTTTCTGGCATCTTTTTAAACAATTTCTTCGAACTGCAAAAAACGATGGCTGCAGATTTCGAATCGTATTTGCAGCTGCAACTATTCTTTGCCTAAGCTCGGCTCTTGTGTTGACAACTTCACCAGAATACACAAGATTTTTAATATACTCCCAGAAAAAAAAGTCCATTGCATTTAAATCTGGACTTGGAGTGGAGGACGATGGAGTGGATGGACGTGGAGGCCATGGATGTTCACTTCCCCTTCCAATCCAACGATGTGGGAATACATTATTTTGATGGCTTCGAACTGCAATAGGAAAGTCGGCCGGTGCGACATCTTGTAAATACCACATATTAGCACGAACGTATAAAGGAACTTCTTCTAGTAAATCTACTAAACTTTCTTGAAGGAAGTTTAGATAATCCTGACCATTCAGTTTTGCTGGGACCACACCAAATATTAATTTTGAATTCATGTTGAAATTGCCTCACCCAATTGGCATTTGGATTTTGATCAGCCCATATGTGACAATTTTTTCCCTCTACGAGTAAATGTCGCCTTATCCGTAAATAAAATTTTGTTTACAAAATATGCATGTTGCCTATTTCGCCTTAAAATGAACTCGCAAAATTTCATTCTTGCTAAAAAATCACCTGGTAATAAGTTTTGAGCGGGTGAATAATGGTACGCTCGAAGTTGATGCTCATGTAATATTCTGGATGTTGTACTGCGACTTAATCCAACATTAGCAGACATTCTGCGGATACTAATTGTTGGTTCACCTTCAACAATATTTCATATTACTTCCTCTTGCTGCACGTTATGAACTACAGGTCGGCCATAATGACGACTTGGACGAAAGCTTCTCCGTTTCTCTTTAATCTTGAGAATAGTCTTGAAAATAATTTCCGACTCGGTTGTCTGCGATTTGGGTAAGTATCTGCGTAACTTCTGGCTGCCGCGCGTTCACTTAAATTTTGTTGGACGTAGATTGCCACCATGTCAGTCATTTCACTATTTGTAAATAAGTTATGTCAGGGCATCTTGCAACAAACAATAGATTCATTAGATTCACCATAAAAGAACAATAAAAATGTTTGTTTATAGTATCAAATTGAAAATAACATGATATGACAGTTACCTACTAGATTAACACACTTTAAATTTAATAAAAATAATACTGGTCCATTCTGCAGTACTACAGTTAAGCTTAATTTTCTCGAAAACGGAGCGATTTAGCGTCATGGAACAGGTATACCATTTTTGCAGTAAATGGGTGGCTCTTTCACGAAAACTGTCAATATTGTCAAAATTCGCGATAACAAAAAAAAATATATTGAGAATAAGAAGTGGTACAGGGGTTGTTAACACCCTGTACGTTTCACGCGAGAAATGACATCATATTCATGTTAGGCTATTCAAAAAACTCCCCCTATACCAATTTTACGTGAAATAACTTAAAAATTGACAGAATTATCAGAAAAAATGAAAAAAATATATTTTTTTCAAGGCCCATAACTTTTTAAAGAAGCACAATGGTACTAAGGTAAGTTGAGCTAAATCAGGTCATTTTGACCCAGTGAAGCTATTTCTGAAGTATGGCCCATTCTTTACGGGACACCCTGTATACTGCTTCATTTTTCAGATAATATTCAACTGCCTTATCATAATTTCATGGCACACTTGACTCGTCTAGCGGCTTTCAAATTCGATATTTTGCTCAATTTTGAGATCGTATAGAAAGGAACACTTTGTATGTTTTTTGTTCAAATTTTGAAGTCCTGATTAACGTTGTGGATTCAGATTTTAAATAAAAAAATCGCTTTCGGGGGTACAAAAAAATCGTAGAAGGCCATGCCATATACATGTCAGAAGAAGCAGTTTTCGATGCTCTTTAAAACAAAAAGTTGAATCAATTATCTTGAAAATGACGACTCTATGGATTTGTAGATAAATAAAAGTAGATACCCGGTATAAATATCTACAAATTTTGTTTCGACCCTGTTTTGTTTCTTTTAAAGTAAGGATTCTAATTGACAGTCACGATATACTAATTCTAATACGAGGTGTAGCTATTAAATAACCGAACTGATGCTGCTACCAGCGCGCTGCGAGCGTGTCGCGACAAGTTTGAACAGGACTGTGTCTGGTGATACTTTCCCCACCCTGAGCTCGCTGGACAAGCCAGTGGGTTGCTCAGTTTGACTGTAGCAATCGTTTGAATTAGTCTACGCACTAATTTCTGAACACAATGTCTCGCTGTTCAAATTTCTTGTTAAACTGGGGAAAAACTTTTATAGAAGCTTATGCAATGTTAAAAGAAGTGAATGTTTATCCCGCACACAATTTTTGAATGGTTTGAACGGTTTAAAGAGGAACGTGAAACGACCGAAGACCATCCGCGCTCCGGACGGCCTTCAACGTCAAAAACGGACGAAAACAATGAAAAATTTGTAAATCAATCCGCGAAGATCGTCGTCTAAACATCCGAGTGCTTGCTGAAATAACAGGAATCGATTTGATTCGTCAGATTTTGCATGAATCGTTCAACATGCGCAGAGTTTGCGCAAAAATGGTGCCAAAACTCCTCACTTCCCAGCAAAAGGAATCAAGAAAGAACATTTGCGCTGACATTCCAAACAACATTGACACTGATCCAGGCTTGTTAGACACGGTGATTAATTGTGATGAATAACAAAGCGCCAATCCATGCATTGGAAGAGCCCGAACTCGCCAAGCCAAAAAAAAGCCGTGATGAGCAAATCCAAATTCAAAGCGATTATAATCGTCTTTTTTGACATTCGCGGCATTGTTTACGTTCACTGGGTCCTTGAGGGTCAGACGGTCAACCAACACAATTACATCGAGGCACCGAAGACCGGATTTGTGGAAGACTAAATCATAGAAGATTCACCAAGACAATGCACCGGCTGTGAAGGCTGCTTTGTCTGTGAAGGCGTTCTTTTTTTTTTTGCAAAATACGGTATTACTGTGTTGGAACATCCACCATACTCGCCCGACCTTGCCCCTGTGACTGTTTTATTTCCCAAGGTCAAATCGGCGCTGAAGAGGACAAGATTTGAAAGTGTGGAAGCGGTTAAAGCAAAAGCGACGGAGGTTCTGAACCAAGCGCACTACCAGCACTGCTTGCAACAATGGAAAAGTCGTATGGAGCGGTGTGGAGATCTCCAAGGGGAGTACATTGAAAGCGAAAAAGTTGCTACTGTAATTGGTAACGAATAAAAAGTGTAATGACAGAAGTTCGGTTAATAGCCCCGCCTCGTATAATATACAGACAATTATTATCAGTTTATACAGCAATTGTAATGGCAGTTTTAGTAAAATTCGAATAACCTTGGAAAATGAAATGTCGAAATTAATTTTTATAATACAGATATCGTGGAAATAGTAAGAGAAAGAAGCTTGGTTGACAAATAAAGATTGTGTATTTTGAAGCTAATAACTATTTATGTTTTGAATAAACGAATATCTTTATAATACAGGTAGTTTAGGAGAAATTGCCGGAAGGAAGGAATATTATATTCTTTATCTCGCTTTTTTTATGGTGCCGTTTGAACAAATACATAACAAACAAATGGCAATTTGCGGTTGTATTTTGCTACATTTACAATTAGTATTGACGTTTTTTTTAGAGACGGTTCTTAATCAACTTTTGTTTCTAAAATAGGGCGAATTAAAGTGAATTTTGAAGTGTTGAAAGGTGTACTGGACACCAGAAATGATTAAAAAACTTTGTATCAGTTGGATAAATCTTTTCTCATAATTAGAAGGAGGCAAAGATTCATATTTTAAGCTCGTTTCTTTTCACACAGAAATAAACATTTCTTCGAGAATTATAAGTCCTCTATTTCTCGCTAAAAAGATTTTGATAGCAGATCCTGGATTTCTTCTGTGATATAAAACACACTTTTGTGTTGAATGTCGTAATTCTGACTGCTTTCAAAGCTATATCCCAAGCAGTTCTTAAACCTGTTGAAATGCTTTTTCTCGAAAATGCGCATGTGAGACGAACTGAAGACGAATTCGAAATCTTGGGGCACAAAAAGGCGATATAATTTTAAGTACTTTAAAGGGCTTTTTTTACTTTAAACAATCTCTTTTAAGTTAAAATGCAATCTGTCGTTTTCGTCAAACAAAAAAGTAAAAAATCACGATTTGTTTGGTAATGGTTGGGTCTAATGATACATGGGAGAAAAAGTTACATTTCATTTTCAATCATTTCACCTTTAATACGAATATTAAACTAAGTTCGCAATTGATGACCGAAAATTGATGATAATCTCTTTGAACTGAAATATTGCACAAAAAATTTTCGATTTGATTAAAAAAACTGGACGTTTTCCACGAAACACCGAACTACTACACTTTTCTCGACGCGTTTCTTTCGCCAACCAAGTTGGCATCTTCAGGGAGAAGATTAAAACTAAATTCTAGCCTACACAATGTGGTGTGTAAGCTAGAATTTAGTTTTAACATACAGTTAACAGCTAAAAAAACGAATCTCAGGTCAGAACTGACCCATCACCCTTAGATTTCGCTCCAGCATCCCCCAAAGGGTCAAAATTTTACGTCATATAAAAATCCAAAGTAAATATCTCATTCTACGTTTTTCGATGTGCTAAGAACAAATCTGAGGTCAGAATTTACTCATGCCATTAAGGTTACACCCCAGCTACCCCTAGAATTCTCCCCCCCAAGGATCAAAAATTTACTTTATATAAAAATTCAAAATAAATAACTCATTCTACTTTTTTGGGGTACTGAAACCGAATATGGCAAATAAAAAGTAGTTTTAATTTTCCTATCTCCCCCGGCACCTCGGCAAACCCTTTCATCCCCCGCGGTTTTAAAATTACTATCGAAACCAACTTCACAGGTCATTTGAGGAAAAAAGGACTCTTTATCACCGTAAAAAATAGAAAAGGATCCTGTACCATTTTTTTAATTTTATTATAGATTTATGATTTTTGAATCGTTCTAAAATTTGACCATTTGGGAGGGTGCTAGGGGGTGCTGGGGCGAAATCTAAGGGTCATGGGTAAATCATAACCCCAGATTCGTTCTTAGCACACCGAAAAACGTAGAATGAGATATTTATTTTGAATTTTTATATAAACTAACATTTTCACCTTTTGGGGGGGGTTCTGGGGGGTGCTGGGGCGAAATCTAAGGGTGATGGGTAAATTATGACCTTAGATTCGTTCTTAGCACACCGAAAAACGTAGAATGAGATATTTATTTTGAATTTTTATATGATGTGAAAACTTGACCATTTGGGGGGGGTGCTAGGGTGTGCTGGGTCGAAATCTAAGGGTGATGGGTCAGTTCTGACTTGAGATTCGTTTTTAGCACACCGAAAAACGTACCAGAAGGTACTTCACCTTTCTGTATCAGGACTTTTTTTGTGGTCCTGTGTAATCTAAACATGTATATCCTTTGATATACTAAAATAAATAATAAAAAAAATTCTGTATGTTGAAAATTTTATAGACTACGCAGTATAGGTACTTAGAAAAAACGACCTATACAGGGTGTCCTACTGTGGAGGGCATATATTGATATTTGAAAAACTATGAATAATCAAATGCTTAAAATTTGGCGAAAAAGTAAAGTCGATACGTTCTGATATGTTTTGATCCTGGGTGTTTATACCAGAAGTAGATGTCAACATCCTTATTTTAAATGGAACACCCTGTATATTATTACATTTTTGTATTCTGAAATTTTAAAAGCATTTCGTGTATAATATCCTATTCCTATATTCAATAGTTCTAGTTTTCGATCACAAACTGTTGGGAACCTTAAGACAATTGCGGATATTCCATAAATGATCATTAATTTTGCAATGTGTTTCGGTAAATCCGTAGAATCTACCTTAATATGATAAAACTCGCACTGAAAACAAAACTATTTTAACTTTTAATTCAAAAATGTACCAAATAATACCAAAATCAATGTTTTTAAATGGGAACCTCCTATTTTTCTTATGGATTTGTATTCATATTTTGAAATAAGGGTAACTTTCTGTTAGATTGTGTATGTCTAAATTCAGTCGTTTTTATTCCAATTTCAAATTAGGTTTTTTTTCGTTGGTTCAAATACGGTTTTGATAACTTTACATCGTTAAATTGGCTATATTCGCCAGGAGCAATCAAATGCTTTAGAAATGCCACACTGTAGTATTTGTGAGATTTATAAAGCATTATATTGTTTTTTGGCTGTTTAGATTGTTCAAAGTTACCAAATTATATTGAAGCAAAGGAAAAACTGTGAATATTTAAACTATTTAATATAGGTATAGTCCATTACTGAGATGATGTCAATGAAGTAATCTACTTACAAAAATTAAGAGAACAAAAAAGAATCTAAATTTTCCCCGATTTTTGACGGGGTGTATCTAAGTAAAAAATGGTCGTATCGTGAATTTAAAAAAAAGGGTTTTGAAGCTCCAAGACTCTAATTTTTGGATCTATAGGCCAAAATTTTTTAGAAGCCACGGTTTTAACGCAATGCGACGAAATAAGCGCAAAATTTTTTTTTACAAATTTTTGGCCTTCTTTTTCTCGCTCCACGGGCTTGGAATTTTTTTTTTTTCGGTTAAACGACCATATGGACCAGATAGCCTGTTTGTTCTGCTTCAATTTTCTTTTTTTAATTGTTTGCTACGTCCATTCGTCGCAAAGATATCCGAAATTGAACGAAAAAGGACCATCTTGTCTTCAACCATCGATATCTCAGCAACCAATGATCGTACAGAAAATTGAAGGGCAGTTTCGGAAACTGCAATAAAGCTACTATAAAAACCTGTCAAGACATTTACAAAAAAAAATGTTTTTTCCACCATCAATATCGACTTGAAAAAAGTTGAAAAAAAGTGACTTTCTCCCCTTGTTTTAGTAAATAGACTGTATCTTACCAAATATTGATGGGGAGGCTAGGACTTTTAGGAATTTTTATACCTCAAGGTACCCCCAATAGTCCTGTAAATCTGCAGATCGATCCATCGAGCGGGTTTTCCGGGCCGATTATTCAGTTCTGAAAAAAATTAATGAAGCAAGATGTTTAGTCTTAAACATTGTGTAATCTTCATAAAAATGGAAAAAACAGTTGTTTCCACTTTTTTTCTCAATTCTGCATCGGTCACGATAAATTTGAATAAAAACAAAATTTGAAAATTTTCAAAAATTGGGGGTGTCAGCTTTTTAATTATTCAATAAATTTAATATAAAGAAAATTGAAGTACGGAAGGGGTAAATCGCTTTAAAAATCAGTCTAATTTTTTTTAATTGGCTAAAACTGACAAAAATTGTTTTTTGAAAAAAACTATTTTCTTTTTTCCAAATATTTTTTTTTAAAATATTCGAATTTTTTTCTGCTTTTCAAATTTACCAAGTGACCGATTGAGAAAAAAGTAGAAAAAACACTGTTTTTTCGATTTTTATGAAGATTACACAGTTTAAGAATAAAAATCTTCCTCCTTTAATTTTTTTCAAAACTGATTAGTTGGCTCGGAAAAACTGCTCGATGGATCGATCTGCAGATTTACAGGATTATTGGGGGGTACATTGAGGTGTAAAAATTCCTAAAAGTCCTAGCCTCCTCATCAATATTTGCTAAGATGTAGTAGATTTACTAAAACAAGGGAAAAGTCGCATTTTCAACTCTCTTCAAGTCGATATTAAGTGTGTATTTTTTTTTTTTTTTGTAAATGTCGACATAATTTTATAGAAAATTTATTGCAGTTTCCGAAACTGCCCTTCTTTCCTGTACGATCACTGGTTGCTGAGATATCGATGGTTGAAGACAAAAGGGTCTTTTTTCGTTCAATTTCGGATATCTCCGCGACAAATGGACGTAGCAAACAATTAAAAAAGAAAATTGAAGCTGAATAAACAGACTATCTGGTCCATATGGTTGTTTAACCGAAAAAGTTCCCTAGCCCGTGGAGCGAAGAAAAGAAGGATAAAAATTTGGAAATTTTTTTCGCGCTATTTCTTCTGATTGCGTTAAAACCGTGGCTTCTAAAAATTTTGGCCTACAGATCCAAAAAACTAGAGTCTTGGAGTTTCAAAAGCTCTTTTTTAAATTCGCGATACCACAATTTTTAGATACAGCCCGTCAAAAATTGGGGAAAAACTTAGATTTTTTTGCTCCCTTAATTTTTTGTGTAGTGTATATAGGGCGTTCCATTTAAAATAAGCAAGTTGACATTTACTTCTGGTTTAAGCGGATGTTCCATACCTCTCAAAATATGGAGACATCCAAAAAAACGTCATCAAAGTTGGCCGAGAAAAAAAGACGTATTTCTATTCTTAATCGAATTTATAACCTTATTTACTTGTCAAGACTGTCACATTATATCACAGCCATTGTTTATTTTACAAATTGTGACAGTCACTTGTCAAAAGTTTGACATAACCGAAAAGCTTAGACATGACCGCTATTTCCATCTCTCTCGTTCATAGCCAGAGTCGATGACGTTTTTTTGGATGTCTCTATATTTTAGTTAAATAGAACGTAACGGCTTTACTTTGCCGCCAAAAAATAGTTTTGCCAAAATTTTCAGCATTTTAATACTCATAGTTTTTGAGATATCAATATAAGGCCCATCGTGGTGGGACCCCGTGTATAAATTACGAGTACTAAAAAAATAATGTTACTTGGTTAAATAATAAGATTACTTGGTGGTTTCCAGGTATTGCCGTGTATGATGGAATTTAATTCATGAGTTTCGCCGATCGTCAGAAGTTACTCTAAGCACTTTAACTTTGCTTCTAATTAACTCTTGAGTAAAAATTTGTGAAACGTGTCACGGATTTTCTATTATTACTATTTAGAAATTTGGAATGAGTTGGCGCATTTCAAAGTACCTAATGGTACTAAACTCTGCCTAAAATTTTTTTCGAAAAAAATAATTGTTATAAAAGTTATGAACAAATGAAATTTTATGCAGCGATTAAAAAAGAAATTTTTTATCTCGAAATGGAAGGCTCTAATCGAAAAATTTTATAGGACAACTTTTTTTCGAAAGACATTGACCTTATTGGAAAAAATTGTTAGAACCTTTAAAATGGTTAAATAAATAAAAAAGTATTGTTTCTAACAAAAAAATGCTGAGAATTCAATGTTCTCCACCACTTATTAAAATTTTCTCTTTTTCTAAATACTCGTTATACATTTCCAGATATTTAGAAAAAAAACAAAATTTTGGGATCGCTATTTGCAAATAAACTGCACGCTGTTTAGTTGGAAGTTACGCCCGCGCGGGTGCCAGTGCTCAGCGCCGTATACGCGTCTAAACTTGAAAAAAACATGTGATTTGTCGTTTCTCAACTGTTTTATTGAATGCGTTAGCTTTTCTAAGCTTATTGCAACCATGTCTCGAGGTAATCGTTGTTACAATCTTTAGATAAATCGAAACATAAATGGTGTATAAAAATGTGATGAGTGACGAATAATTGGAATGCAAAGTTTGCTCATTTGATTAGAAACTAAATGTGTGATTCCTGTGAACGTTCAATTAACAACAATAAACTGGATGCGACTACGTAAGTTTTTTTAATTACTTTTAATCAAATTTTAACGATGAATATTATTTAACATTAAATAATAATCTTATTTATTATTATTTAACATTAAATTATTATTTAACATTAAATAATATTTAACATTAAATAATATTTAACATTAAATAATATTTAACATTAAATAATATTATTTACTGTTAAATAATAATCATCGTTGAAATTTGATTAAACTTAATTTACAAAAAACTTACGTAGTCGAATCCAGTTTATTGTTGTTAATTGAACGTTTACAGGAATCACACACATAGTTTCCAATCAAATGAGCAAACTTGCATTCCAATTATTCGTCACTTGGTGGTTATTTCTTCCGGGTTTTGCCGCGGTCGTCTACATTGACTTGACGTTTCACTGATCATGCTGTCAGCTTCTTCAGAAGGTTTCTAAAGACTGTCTTTAGAAACCTGGACAATTGGACAATAGCCGTGAAAGCCTGCATTCTACTATTTGTCATTTGCATCACATTTTTATACACACATTTACGTTTCGATTTATTTAAAGGATCGTAACAACGATTACCTCGAGGCATGGTTGCAATAAGCTTAGAAAAGCTAACTCATTCAATAAAGCAGTTGAGAAACGACAAATCACATGTTTTTTTCAAGTTTAGACGCGTATACGGCGCGAGTACTGGCACACCGCGCGCGGCCGTAACGTCCAACAAAACAGCGTGCAGTTTATTTGCAAATAGCGATCCCAAAAATTTGTTTTTTTCTAAATATATGGAAATGTATAACGAGTATTTAGAAAAAAGAGAAAATTTTAATGAGTGATGGAGAACATTGAATTCTCAGCATTTTTTATTATTGTTCGAATTTTAAATTATTTTTCAAAACAAATTTAGGCAGAGTTTAGTACCATCAGGTACTTTGAAATGCATCAACTCATTCCAAATTTCTAAATAGTTGGAAAATCCGTGACACGTTTCACAAATTTTTACTCTCTTCTAATTTCTCCAACTAACTTCATCATACTCGGCAATACCCGGAGACCACCGAGTCATCAGACGACGGCCGAGAAAGCCTTCACTCTAATGTAAGATTATTAAAAAAAAAAATTAATGGATGCCCTTATGTTTTGTTTGTTAAAACTATTTTTGATTCAAGCGTGATACAAGTAAGATTTCCTTTTGTAATAAAAAGAAAACCTACCTTTCCTATGATGGGTAATTCGACGGAGCCCCACGTGTCGGCTGCCCAATGCACGAGTCCTGAACCAAAATCCGCGGTGACGATTCCACAAAAAGGCAGCTACTAGAATCGTGCTCAATTTCTCTAACCGAATGTAGCACAGGATGAATACAAAATTGACTGCCATTAAGGTCAAGCAAATCCCTACGCATATACATTCTTGCGTCCTCTTTCCTGCAACAATGCAAATTCTGAGTCCATTTGTGTCAATTTTCCCTAGAATGTATCTAGGGTGCCACTTATTTTTCAACATTTAAAATTTAAAGCATACTCCCCTTAAATTTGTTACACTTGTTGCAAATATGAATTCCTGAAAATTTCAGCCGAATCGGATAATGTTAACACGTGCCGACTCGACCTTGAAATTCAATAATAATAGTACGCTGTTCACTTATTAAATGACTTTTTGGAAGCTGTTGGTCTCGATCCATCTGAATATGTGATTAACAGAACATCGATACGCAAACAGCGAAACACTATTCGCCAGAATATTGCAAATATTAGCAGGGAAATGTTTTTGGGCAGTAATACCAAAGCAATCACAATCCACTGGGATGGAAAAATGCTGCCTAAGCCTTCTAGTGGAAATTACACTGTAGAAAGATTAGCAATAATTGCATCAGCAACTAATATTGAGAAAATACTAGGGATTCCAGAACTTCTTTCGTCCACTGGTGCAGAGATCAGTTCGGCAGTATACGACATTATTAACGAGTGGGGGGACTAATCGACAAAATACAAGCATTTTCTTTTGATACGACTGCTTCGAATACATGTAGACTAAATGGTGCCTGTACCTTCCTCGAGAGGAGGCTAAATAGAGATATACCTATTATTTTTCGGTTGTCGACATCATACTCGTATTTCTGAAGTAATTTTGTCAACAGTTTTTAAAAGCTTTATGCCATCCTCTGGTCCTGATATTGCCCTGTTTAAACGGTTCAAGGATTACTGGCCAAAAATAGATGTAAATAATTATGCCAGTGGCTATGAAGACATATTGGGAGAAAGTGAAAATTTTGAGTCGATACTTAATTTCTGTAGAAAAATGTTGGAAGAAAAATGGCTAGAAATGACTACAAGGAGTTTTTAGAACTAATATTATTGTTTTTAGGATATAAAAATGCTTCTAGACCGATTACATGCAAGCAACCTGGTGCATACCACCATGCTCGATGGATGGCTAAAGGTATCTATTCGTTAAAAATATACCTTTTTTCGAGAGCAGTTTAAGTTAATGGCCGTGGAAACAGAAGCGTTATTACAAATTAACGCTTTTATAGCAAAATGTTATAGTCCACAATAATATATGATCCACTATTTTTGCGAGGAGACGAGGTTATTAAAAATCTTAGGATAACGAATGATGTAGCAGAAAGAGGAATCAAACTTCTGACAGACTACAATGAGAAAATAACAAAAAATACAGAACAGCAGACATATTTAGTTCTGGTACTTTTAAAAGTAATTTAAACATATATGACTCAATTTTAACAGCATTACAATAATAATACCTACAAGGATTTGTATTTTTCAGGCTATTGCAGATTACCGAAGAGAATATCCAGACGTAAAATTAGAAACATTAGGAAAAAAATAGTACCAGACTTACAAATATAAATATAGGTATTTTATACCACGTGCCATGTAAGAGATTTTGATTTTTTTTTATATTTGTACGAGTGTATTTTACCTCCAACTAAGTTTACTAATTCAGTGCCTGTGCAATATATGCATAAATAAAACAATTACGGGAGAACAAGTTGGTTTTAACGTCAATACCTAGATAGTGAAACTAAGAGTTAAAGTCGGCACGTTTTAATTTATCCGATTTGGCTGAAATTTTCTGGAGTTAGGTTTTATATTCAAAGGAACAAATCTGGGGGAGTCCATTAAAAAAATCAAAAAATGTTTTTCGCCTGTATAAATAAGTGGCACTGTATACTTTAGGAAACACACAAACATGTTTCTGTAACTTTTCGTTGTCATATCTCAATATAAAAAGAAGTGGCAATGGTACCGAAGACAACAGTTCCCCGTACGTTTAGTTGAGTGAATTGAAGTTATTGCAAAATTAATAGTGTATGTGCAAAAACTGTATACAGTATCTACTGTTTACGGTATTTAGGTTAGTCAATATTGAGAAAATACTAGGGATTCCAGAACTTCTTTCGTCCACTGGTGCAGAGATCAGTTCGGCAGTATACGACATTATTAACGAGTGGGGGACTAATCGACAAAATACAAGCATTTTCTTTTGATACGACTGCTTCGAATACATGTAGACTAAATGGTGCCTGTACCTTCCTCGAGAGGAGGCTAAATAGAGATATACCTATTATTTTTCGGTTGTCGACATCATATTTCTGAAGTAATTTTGTCAACAGTTTTTAAAAACTTTATGCCATCCTCTGGTCCTGATATTGCCCTGTTTAAACGGTTCAAGGATTACTGGCCAAAAATAGATGTAAATAATTATGCCACTGGCTATGAAGACATATTGGGAGAAAGTGAAAATTTTGAGTCGATACTTAATTTCTGTAGAAAAATGTTGGAAGAAAAATGGCCTAGAAATGACTACAAGGAGTTTTTAGAACTAATATTATTGTTTTTAGGATATAAAAATGCTTCTAGACCGATTACATGCAAGCAACCTGGTGCTTACCACCATGCTCGATGGATGGCTAAAGGTATCTATTCGTTAAAAATATACCTTTTTCGAGAGCAGTTTAAGTTAACGGCCGCGAAACAGAAGCGTTATTACAAATTAACGCTTTTATAGCAAAATGTTATAGTCAGTATTGGTTTGTGGCTCATCGGGCAGAAAAAACACCATTAGCCGATATAAAATTATTAAGGTCTTTGTACAATTATCCAGTTAAGCAAATTTCTGACATAACAGTAAAAAAATCCTAAACCATTTTTCCAAGATCCAAGATTTTCAATTCCCACCAATTTTTTAAATCAACCACCGACAGAATGGAAAAATGATCCACTATTTTTGCGAGGAGACGAGGTTATTAAAAATCTTAGGATAACGAATGATGTAGCAGAAAGAGGAATCAAACTTCTGACAGACTACAATGAGAAAATAACAAAAAATACAGAACAGCAGACATATTTAGTTCTGGTACTTTTAAAGTAATTTAAACATATATGACTCAATTTTAACAGCATTAAAATAATAATACCTACAAGGTTTTGTATTTTTCAGGCTATTGCAGATTACCGAAGAGAATATCCAGACGTAAAATTAGAAACATTAGGAAAAAAATAGTACCAAACTTACAAATATAAATATAGGTACTTTATACCACGTGCCATGTAAGAGATTTTGATTTTTTTTATATTTGTACGAGTGTATTTTACCTCCAACTAAGTTTACTAATTCAGTGCCTGTGCAATATATGCATAAATAAAACAATTACGGGAGAACAAGTTGGTTTTAACGTCAATACCCAGATAGTGAAACTAAGAGTTAAAGTCGGCACGTTTTAATGTTATCCGATTTGGCTGAAATTTTCTGGAGTTAGGTTTTATATTCAAAGGAACAAATCTGGGGGAGTCCATTAAAAAAATCAAAAAATGTTTTTCGCCTGTATAAATAAGTGGCACTATATACTTTAGGAAACACACAAACATGTTTCTGTAACTTTTCGTTGTCATATCTCGATATAAAAGAAGTGGCAATGGTACCGAAGACAACAGTTCCCGTACGTTTAGTTGAGTGAATTGAAGTTATTGCAAAATTAATAGTGTATGTGCAAAAACTGTATACAGTATCTACTGTTTACGGTATTTAGGTTAGTCAAATTATCGAAAATACCTAAAAACTTAATATTATTAATAAACGAGGTCGTAGCGATTTTTTGAAAAAAACATTTGTTTCTCTCGCTTCTGTTGGTCGTAGGACAACATCTTTTTTTTTAAATTCGTAAAAAAATGTCAATTTTCAGATGGCAATAATGCCATTCCAATAAAATTTCAATGACAAGAAAAAATTTACATTTTTCGCCCCGAAAAAATAAGTTAAGATATAAGAAAAAAAAAAACTGGACGTCTTCCACGAAACACCGAACTACTACACTTTTCTCGACGCGCGTTTCGCCAACCAAGAGGCATCTTCAGGAGAAGATTAAAACTAAATTCTAGCCTACACACTTGCACTATTTATACCAAATTTGTTGCCACGGTTCACTGAACCGTAACTGTCTTTGTTTATCAGAGCAAACAGTGGACTGGTGGGTATCGGACCATTGTCCTTATTCATACTATTGTTACACTTAATGATTTCTAAACTTTCAAAAGCATCCAACTGTCTACTGTTTGTTTGTTTGTTACATTTCTAATTAATTTTAAATTATTTATATCTATCCTATGGTTGTTGTCGAAAGCGTGTTGGGCAACACAAGATTTTTCTGTTCTGCCATATTTCAAATGAGCCATGTGTTCTTTAAATCTAGTCAATATACAAGTAGATCTTTTTGTTTGCCCAATATACTTTTGATCACAATCTTTACAACTTATTTCGTATATTCCTGACTTTTCGTTATTGTTGATTTTGTCTTTGGGGTTACCTAAAAGCGTCTGTAGTTTATTTTTAGAATTATAAACCAAATTGATATTAATATTTTTAAAAATTTTATCTAGTCCGCGGGTCAATTTAGGTTCATATGGTAACGAAGAAAATTTCGAATTGTCAGTATCTCTACGAAAAGTCGTGGAATTGTACAGGGTTCTCTTATATTTATGCTTCCTTATTAACTCATCTATTAAATGGACTGAGTAACCGTTACTCTTAGCTATATTCTTAATTAAATGTTTCTCATGTTCAAACCTCTCTTTACTGAGGGGGAAATTTAACAAACGGTGAATTAGAAAATTAAAACTTGCCATTTTATGTTGAAAAGGGTGGTGTGAATCGTTGGGAATATATCTAAGAGTCGCGGTTTCTTTCCTATATACATCAAACTCTAACTTATTTTCACTATTTCTAATAACTAATACATCTAAAAATGGTATCTGTTCATTGTGTTCCACTTCATATGTAAATTTTATGGTAGGGAAACGGTTATTTAATTTGGCAACAAAATTATCTAAACTAATTGCTTTTGTATCAAATACCGCGAAGATGTCGTCCACATACCTGAACCAAAAACTCTAGGGAAATACTCGAATTTATCTTTTTACTTCTGTCTCAAATTTACTCATAAAAATATTTGCAATGAAAGGTGACAAGGAGTTACCCATTGCCGTTCCCTCATGTAGTTGAAAATATTCACCATTATACTGAAAACAATTTTAATTCATACAAATACTGGTAAGCCGAATGTATTCCTTAATAATTTTATCGTCTAAACCATTTAATTCGAGTAATTCCCTGAGATTGTCCAAAGTTTGCGGGATTGGAACACTTGGAAACAGTGAGCATACATCAAACGAGACCAAAATTTCACCTTCTTGCAATTGGATATTTTTGATATTGTCAATGAACTCACTAGAATTTTTAACTGAAAAACTTGTTTGTGCAATAGGCAAATTTTCGAACTCGTTCGTTAACCATTTTGACAAATTATAAGTTGGGGATCCTATCGCTGAGACAATTGGACCCACCAGTCCACTGTTTTCTCTGATAAACAAAGACAGTTACGGTGCAGTGAACCGTGGCAACAAATTTGGTATAAATAGTGCAAGTGTGTAGGCTAGAATTTAGTTTTAATCTTCTCCTGAAGATGCGAACTTGGTTGGCGAAACGCGCGTCGAGAAAAGTGTAGTAGTTCGGTGTTTCGTGGAAAACGTCCAGTTTTTTTGTTTCTACGCCGAAGGTTCCAGTACCCACTCCAGAATACATTTATCAATTGACATCGGGTTGGGCTCAAAATTGTTGTTATAAAAAAGTTCTACAACTTTTTGTCAAAGACATTTTTTTCTAAAATGTTTGTTTTTGTTTTAAATGAATAAAACTGTTTTTTGAGAATTTTGGACGCCATTTTGGAAATGAAGCCATAATATTCAGAGGGGGGTAAGTAGATCATCCAGTTCTACGGATTTTTTCCTATTTTTTACATATCTTTGTTTATTGAACTAAATTTTGGCAAAAAAAGCGAGGTATTTTCGACAATTTGACTGGCCTATAATATGAATAACAGTGAGTGGGAAACATTTTGGACATTCAGACTTGGAGATAATTGAGATGTAGGCGTTTCCATAAAAGGCATTCTGACCGGTCCCAGTAACCACATATTTATAGCGTAGCTATTTACTTACAATAAACGTTGATGAAATATTGAGCTAATTACTCTTTTTGCTTCATAACGATTGTTTCACCTTCGGTATGTTCGTAATTTGTTAAGTACATACGTGTACCTACCTATAATTCACCCCGCAATGAACGGTGACAACATATTATAATTAGAGTGTATTTTAATTTACACGTGCCATATTTTACGAATATTTATTTTCGGCGTGTCATACTTGTATATGTCGTTTTTTTATCTAGTCAAGTCTTCCTTTATTTCTAAATATACCTAAATATGTAACGGCATGAGAAAGAATCGTATAGACGAGTTTTTAAAATCGTTAATAATATACAGGGTGTGTTTTAAGTTCTTGGTTCTCGAAATCTCAAAAATAAAGGACATAATGGTCATTTAAAATTAATATCGAAAATCAAATACGTCCCTGTGCGAAAACTTTTATTTAAATCTAATGAAAAAAGAGCTAAGATTCTAACAAAAAGTGTAGAAATTAGTCATTCTAGTAAAGCGTATAAATCGTTAATAGAAATGTTTAGTTTATTTTGTCTTTACTGATAACTAGAGACAGGATCATTTTTGTGCATAGGAATTTAAAAACATTTTTTTTGCACATAAAAACAGGTTCGCGGATGTCTTGCTTTCAAGTTCATTTCGACTGGACCATTCCGGTACAACTTTTTCCGATCAGAGTTCAAGTTTTTTTTTTTATTAGCGAAAAACCGTTTTTTTTTTTAACCGCAAAAGGAAAAAACGCTATCTTTCTTGGAATTTTTTCTTGGAATCACAATATTTTTTGTTTCCTGTTAGGATTTTTGGGAACTTTAACATTAGGTTTTAGATTGATAGGACTATCTACCAGTGGCGGCTGGTGATAAAGGGCACAGGGGCACGTGCCCAGCCCAAATTTCAATAGAAAATATTTATTTTGTGTTAATTTACTATAAATTACTCTTACAATAATATCAATTAATTGTATACGACAAACTATTCAAATTCTAATTATTATTCATTTTATACCACAAATAATGATTTTTATCACATATATATGACAGACTATCGATCGAGCACCGATCCAGTCACACTTGTTGAGTGACCTTTTTTAGTGATTGTTTATTTTCTTCGCTGAGAAGTGTGTTTTTACTGTTTTTGATTGTGAAACGTTTCAAAATGAATTCGGTGGACTTTTTAATTGACTAATAAAGATATTACATACGAGATTCGAACGGAAAATAAACGGTTAGGAAAGCCGATACCCGATTTGATTATTTCCAAAACAGACGTAGGAAAATCGCGAAATTTTTCACGAAATTTTAATGTAGTGTCTACGACAGATTTAAGTGGTTATGTGGGTGTCCTAAAAGAAACAAACTGTTTTGTTTTATTTGTTTAGTGATGGGTGGCAACCAAAGTGCATGGACTCAAGAAGGTGAGAGTGTTTTAAAACATTTAAATGAACGAGCTAAGAAACATGCTAGCTACAATAAAAAACATTTACATAACATCTTAGATTTTAGTGTGTTGGGAAAGGTAGACATAAGGCAACAGCTTGATAGTGCTTATCGTGAAAATATAAGACGTCACAATGAAAATGTGGATAAAAACAGACATATTTTAAACCAAATAATTAATTGTATTAAGGGGGTATTCTAGTCTAGAGGCATGAATTTCGGGTGGTTTTTGAAGCTTTGTACAAACGAAACAAACAACATTTTTACTATCCATTTTTGTATCATTTGGTTATTGATATTTTAAAATAACGTAAAAAATTAACTGCAAAAAAAAAGACACTCCAAAAAAAAAGGGTGTCCTGGCGTGCATGATTTCAACCCTTCTGGTCAACTGAAACAAAAAAGCTGAACGGATTCTTAATTAGTGTAGATGCCCCTATAACACGAACCTTGGAAAAGTCAAAACAATTTTTTTTTCATAAAATGGCGGCCGTTTGAAAAAAAAACATTTTGTTTTGCATGTTTTTTTAACAATTCCGATTTTTTTTTAAAAATAGTAAAATTAAAAATGTTGATCTGAGCGTGCTTGGGGCGATAGAGGAATGTATAAAGAACATTCACACCAAATTTCAAATAAATCGGTTTGAAATTCAAATAAAAAAGTAGTTTTGAGAAAAACGCGTTTAAAGTTTTGAGACAAGTTTCCGGCAATTTTACTATTAGCACGTCCACGTTGCTTGAAGGCTAGCTCAAAACTAATTTGAAATAAATACTAAGACGAAAAGATTCCGACTAAATACGTTTCGTGTTTCGTAACTGCTCGGGCAGCGTCTATTGTCTATTGTTCATTTGTTCCGGTCGGACCGGAGCCCATGCCGCGGCACAAAAATGGCTGTAACTCATAAAATAATTGAAATTTTGAAAAATACTTTTAAGGGCATATTCTTGAATGTCTAAACTTTGGAAATATGAAACAAAAAAAAATTCGATTTTTTCAAATTTGTAGACTAGAATACCCCCTTAAATTTTGTGAAACAAATCCGGGACTTTAATGAAAAGGCGATTAACATTTTTGTTACAAACAAAGTTGTCCTACAGCGACGCGACACATAGGCAACCCGTGTAGCATGTGATGGGGGTTGCCTCAATCTAATTTGATTGCAATAGTATTTAATTTTACATACTTACACCTTTCAACCCCCACCTCATTAAGCTAAAAACCTTTACATTTTCAGTCTATGTCATGTACTACTGCGTACAAAAAGTACCCGGAAATTGTAAAAAAAGCACATAAATTTGTTAATCAAAATTTATTTTGTCCCCTTCAGAGTAGGCTCCATCGAGTGAAATACAGCTATGTCAACGTTTAACCCAATCCTTCATACACTATTCATAGGCCGCCGAAGGTATCGCCTTCAGCTCCTTCAGCGAATTTTGTTTGATGGCCTTTGCCGTTTCAAAACGGCGGCGACCCCGTAGTGGCAATTTTAGTTTTGGAAATAAAAAAATCACACGGAACCATATCCGGTGAATACGGTGTTTGGTCGATCGTATTTATTGAGGTTTTGGCCTTATATTGGGTCATAATCGTAACTCGCGTCGTCGTGCAAAATCCAAGAATTTTCCTTCCGCAATTCTTGCCGTTTACCACGGATACTTTTGCGCAAATGGTTCAAAATGCCGAGATAATTCTCCTTATTAACCGTCTGTTCTTCCGGAAGGAATTCGGAATGTACCACGCCTCGATAATTAAAAAAAACCTTTAGCATCACCTTCACTTTCGACCGACTTTGGCGCGGTTTTTTCGGATTCGGCTCATCATCATTGCGCCATTCCGATGATTAACGACTTGCTTGCATGTCGTACTCGTAGACCCAGGTTTCGTCTCCAATCATGACGCGTTTCATAAAGTTTGGTTAACTATAGACTCTGGAAACCATGTCAAGAGCAAACTGCTTCCGATACTCTTTTAGAAGAACATTCAGCTCTTTCGGAACCAGTCTCGCAGCGACGCGTTTCATGCCCATACAATACCATGAGCTGACATTGTCGATATGTCACATTCTTGAGCCAACTCTCTAACACTCATGTGGCGATTTTTAAGCACTAATGTTTTGATTTTGTCGATGTTATCGGCTGTCGTAGAGATCGATGGCCGCCATGAGCGAGGCAAATCTTCGACGATTTCCTCTCCTTATATCACTCGAAGGCCTGTTTTTTGGACATACACGAATCCCCAAAGCCTTATTTAACATTTTCAATGAATCGGCACACGCAATTTCGTTTGCGGCACAACATTTTAAGCAAACGCGTTGTTCCACTATTTTTTCCATTGTACAATTCGCCGAGCACACTTGACGTCGTCTATTACTAACAGCTGCTGTAAACAAATTGAGTGATAGATCGAGCTCTAAACAGGCTTGGTAATTAAGGAAGGGGCTACCAACTTGAAGAAAAAATCATTTTTCCCGATTGCTTTTAAGCGGTTCATTTAAATAAAAATTTCCGAATACTTTTTGTACGTAAGTTATCTCAAATACGAGGTGCATATCTATAGACATCAAATTACCTATAGACAAGGAAAACGTGTTTTATCTTCATCTATTACCCAACCCCCATTATCCACCATTAATCTCAAAATCTTATAAGCTCCGGACCTCGTCATGGTTTATATTATAAGTGTTTCAAATTTTTAAGTTTTAAAGTTAAATAAAGGGAAGTTTTAAGAACACTTAACGTGCTTTAAAGTTATCATGTACACAAAAAAGGTTAATAGGCCTACAGACACACAGACATTTTTTTTTCGCTTAAATTAAACATCACGACGTTTTAAACATTTTAGTCAAAAAAAAAAAAAAAAAAAAAACTTCTTGAGTATATGCTAGCTTTACTCCAGTATGCGCCTTTGTTAGTTTTCTTCTTAAAAATCAGATGATCTGTTTCTTGGTGTATTTTCTTCAGATTCATCGTTTTCTAGCACAGCTAACAGTGCGATATCGAGATCGTCCATTAGCATGTCTTCAACGTAAGCGGTACTGGTACGCTTTCTGACTTTACAAATTTATTTTTACCGTTAAAAACATACATTTGTCGACGTCCACGTTGACAACTACGAAGTGTGTAAATTAAACAATGAGACTTTTTAATATTGATATTCGAATAGAATTACAATTCATCGTATTGTCTCCTTCAAAACAATTTCCTTGGGAAGCCACATAGCGCTGGAGACGGTTCTTCCATTCCTCATAGCAGTGCTGGAACTCATATACTAGAATAGCCTTCAGCTGGTGGATAACAGCCGTTTGAATGTTTTCTATGGTCCCAAAATGACGTCTCTTGAGGTGATTTTTCAATCTCGGGAAGAGAAAAAAGTCACAAGGACTCAAGTCAGGCGAATGAGGAGGCTGAGGAGCCACAGTAATGTTTTTACTGACTAAAAATTCGTTTATTGAAATAACTGTGTGACAAGGCTCATTGTTGTGATGCAATATCCTGTTGTAATTGATGTTTGGTCTCACACGCATGACCCTTTTTCGAAGTTTTTCATGAACCTCTCTATAAAAGTGTTGATTTACTGTTTGGCCTGGAGTCACAAACTCTTTGTGGACAAATCCCTGGCTATTTGATCTTCGACTTGTTCATTCTTGTTTTTTTTTTTGGGTTTTGAAGAGCTTGAAGTGTGCCATTCCATGCTTTGGAGCTTGGTTTCCAGGTCGTACTCAAACACTCAAGTCTCATCACCAGTAATGTTCCATAAAATGGGGATCATTTTCAATCGTTTCCAAAAAGTCAAGACACCTTTCTCTCCTTATGTCTTTTGTTCCTGTGAAAGATGTTTGAAACCATTTTTGCGCAGATTTTTCTCAACCCCAATTCGTTAGTCAAAATCTGATGAACAGTGTTGTGATTCAAGTTTAACTTTTCCCAGATCATTCTTGTCGACAACCGACGATCTGAATGAACAAGATTCCGTATTCTATCGACATCATCGGTTCTTGAAGATGAAAGCCTTCAGAAAAAGTATCCGTTTCACTGTATCGAAGTCTGAAGCAAAAGCTGATAGCACACCGTTGCTCAAAATTAATATCACTCATTTTAATAACGCATTATAAAAAAACGGTTTCCGAAAACTGTCACAAAGAACAAACAAATGATTGTCACAAGTTTAAACTGGTACTAAAGGTGCATTAGATGTTAACCTACCGCCCTTCCAAGACCCGTCTCCGCCGTGTTTTTAGATCGGGCGCTACGTTGTCAGTCTCATTACTTAATTTACACACCTCGTATATGACGTCGCCCAACGTTATGTTTGGTGTTCTAGGATAGCAAACCAAACATAACTAGCTATATAAGCTAGTTAACTAAGTTAGCTAAATGAGCCAACTAAGCTAAAAGCTTTACAAGCAGTAAATCTGAGAAATATTTAATTCTGCATCCTAGAAAAATTAATATTTTTATGTTTATGGATTGGTGAATGAGAGAAGACAATAATAAATAATTAAAGTTTTTGTTGAAGCTTGCGAAAGCGTCTGAATCTACTGAATAATGATTAACATTAACTGAATCACTATTATATGTTACTCCTACTTAACATCATGTAGTAGTAATACTACATAAGATTTTATCTCGTTTGTCATTCCCAAAGAATTTTTATTATGTGATAAGATTATCCAAATAAATTAAATTATATCCTGTCAGTTATAAACGTTATTAGCTAATTCGTTGAGGCAACACATTTTTTTTACAGCTTCCACGAAAACCGATAATATGTATTATAGAATTTGTTAATCTAAATCGATTGCATAGTAGACATATATGTACAGGGTGTCCATATTTTTTGAGGGGATCGCGTTCGTAACTTCTAAACCGTGCAGATACGAGGTGGGTTAAATTTGAGAAAGGTTTATGATTTATGAAGGTGATGCGTTAATTTAGGGAATATTCCGAACTGACTGAAAAACGCTATTTTAGAATTGTAACGAGACATCTAAAAAAAACGTCTTTAAAGTCGGCTGCGCAAAAAAAAGACGTATTTCTGTTCTATATTAAATTTATAACCTTATTGTCAAAGCTGTTACATTGTAGACAGTCATTATTTATTTTACAATTGTGACAGTCAGTTGTCAAAAGTTTGACGTATCGATTTGAGCTTTGACATAACCGCTATTTCCGTATCTCTCGTTCATAACCAGATTTGATGGCATTTTTTTTTGGATGTATATTTATACGAGGCGTGGCTATTAAATAATCGAATTGATGCTGCTACCAGCGCGCTGCGAGCGTGTCGCCACAAGTTTGCACAGAACTGTGTCTGGTGATACTTTCTCCACCCTGAGCTCGCTGGACAAGTCAGTGGGTCGCTCAGTTTGACTGCAGAATTTGTTTGAAAAAATGTTAAGTGTTCAGATGGAGCAACGGGTTAATCTCAAGTTTCTTGTTAAACTGGGAAAAACTTTTGCAGAAGCTTATGCAGTGTTAAGAGAAGTATACGGGAATTAATGTTTATCCCGCACACAAGTTTTTGAATGGTTTAAACGGTTTAAAGAGGGACGTGAAATGACCAAAGACGATCCGCGCCTCGGATGGCCCTCAAGGACAAAAAGGAGCGAAAACATTGAAAACATTGGTAAATTAATCCGCGAAGATCGTCGTCTAAGCATCCGAGGGCTTGCTGAAATAACAGAAATCGACATGGGATGTGTTCGCCAGATTTTGCATGAATCGTTCAACATGCACAAAGTTTGCGCAAAAACTGGTGCTGTCCTCCAAAACTCCTCATTCCCGAGCAAAAGGAATCAAGAATAAACATTTGCGCTGACATTCTAAACAACATTGATACTGATCCAGGCTTGTTAGACACGGTGACACTGAAGGGGGATAAGATTCGAAAGTGTGGAAGCGGTTAAAGCAAAAGCGACGGAGGTCCTGGACCAGCTGACAGAAGCGGACTTCCAGCACTGCTTTCAACAATGGAAAAGTCGTATGGAGCGGTGTAGATATAGCCAAGGGGAGTACATTGAAGGCGAAAAAGTTGCTGCTAATGTATAAAAAGTGTTATGACAGCAGTTCGGTTATTTAATAGCCACACCTCGTATATAATACTAGCAAATGGATCTAGACAAAAAACTTTTGTTGTTTTTTTCTGTTTTCTGTTTATTTTTGTCATATCAACACTAGGCATCGTGGTGCTCATTTTTTATTTTTCTTATCGCTACCTGTATTTTTTGTTTTAAAAACATGTCGTTATGAATATAATAAATTGCGTAATTTTTTTTAAATTTAACCGACATTATATATTTTTAGGTTAACAATGCAATCCCATTGAAAAAGTGGACACCCTATATAGACCTAGACATCGAACACTTTTATGGTATTTTTTTTATCTTTCTACAAATTACAAAGTACGGCATCTGAGAAAAGTGAGTGAGTAATTAAATTGTGTAAATACCACACCTACTTCTATTTTTGTACGGTTCGTGTATTTAGAACACTAGTATGCCTTATTAAGTATCAGTAAATATGCCCCTTTCATCATTTTGATCGTATATTTCGTTTGTAGAGAAAAACATATTTTAGCGATGTAGCGTGTGATATATACGGCGTTCTTCAAAAGCTAAAATCATGAAATTTTGCGAAAAAATGTCGTTTTTTGAAATCGAAAATTACGAAAATCGAAAATAAAATTATAATTTTGACACCTTGTATCTTTGTAACCAAAAACCTTTGGATCAATGTACGTAAGTTTCATTAAATCGTAATATTTTTACCGACAGAATCTGTGGTTTCGCTGTGATCCCTATATAATGGGACCCCTGTATATAAAAAACATATGAATAATTGAATGACACGTGACGTTATGCTGGTAGTCGCAAAACTACATTGGCAATAATTATTTTGGTTAGATATATAGTTTATCAGATATAGAAAGAAATGTTAATTAGAAAAGTACTTCTATCTAAGAAAATGCGTGTAACCGGTTATCATCAAATGTACAGGGTGTTTAAAAAATGTCACAGATTATCCAATTTTCATTTTTCCAATGTTCAAACTACATAATGATATTTCCAAAATATTTTGAGGTAACATTTATGTGTAAATACGGTGCAATAATTCATAAAACGATGCTTAACGAGCATTAACTCAAATGATAGAGGATGTTCATAGTGGCGACCATTATTATCTGTTTAACACAACTAGTATTTTCTTAAAAGTTAGAATCAAAAAATGAAAAAAATATACACAGTGTTCCATTTGAAAAATTGAATTTGGATAACCTGTGGCATTTTTCAAGCACCCTGAACACTTGCTAAAAAAGTATGTCCTAGAGTGCAGATCCCCTACTATTCCAATGTATTTCGACGTGCTAAAACCGAATTTCTTATTTTTCTTGCTTTACCATCTAACATAACCTTCTTTAACCCTTTGAGGGGTACAATTTTCAACAAAATTCATTTTTTTGGGGTTTTAGCGGTCGATAATCGCTAATCTGATGTCGAAATTGAAATTTGACATAATTTGATGATAACCGGTTACACGCATTTTCTTAGATAGAAGTACTTTTCTAATTAACATTTCTTTCTATATCTAATAAACTATATTTTTAACCAAAATAATTATTGCCAATGTAGTTGTGCGACTACCAGCATAACGTCACGTGTCATTCAATTATTCATATGTTTTTTATATACAGGGGTCCCATTATATAGGGATCACAGCGAAACCACAGATTCTGTGGGTAAAAATATTACGATTTAATCAAACTTACGTACATTGATCCAAAGGTTTTTGGTAACAAAGATACATGGTGTCAAAATTATAATTTTATTTTCGATTTTCGTAAATAACCTATTTAAAAAACGACATTTTTTTCGCAAAATTTCATGATTTTAGCTTTTAAAGAACGCCGTATATATCACACGCTACATCGCTAAAATATGTTTTTCTCTACAAACGAAATATACGATCAAAATGATGAAAGGGGCATATTTACTGATACTTAATAAGGCAGACTAGTGTTTTAAATGTACGCACCGTACAAAAATAGAAGTAGGTATGGTATTTACACAATTTAATTACTTACTCACTTTTTCAGATGCCGTACTTTGTAATTTGTAGAAATATAAAAAAAATACCATAAAATGTGTTCGATGTCTAGGTCTATATAGGGTGTCCACTTTTTCAATGGGATTGCATTGTTAACCTAAAAATATATAAGGTCGGTTAAATTTAAGAAAAGTTACTCAATATATTATTCATAACGACATGTTTTTAAAACAAAAAATACAGGTAGTGATAAGAAAAATAAAAAATGAGCACCACGATGCCTAGTGTTGATATGACAAAAATAAACAGAAAACATAAAAAAAACAACAAACATTTTTTTTGTCTAGATCCATTTGCTAGTATTATATACGAGGTGTGGCTATTAAATAACCGAACCGAAATGTTGCTGTCATAACACTTTTTATACGTTAGCAACAACTTTTTCGCCTTCAATGTACTCCCCTTGGCTATTCTCTACACCGCTCCATACGACTTTTCCATTGTTGAAAGCAGTGCTGGAAGTCCGCTTCTGTCAGCTGGTCCAGGACCTCCGTCGCTTTTGCTTTAACCGCTTCCACACTTTCGAATCTTGTCCCCTTCAGTGTCACCGTGTCTAACAAGCCTGGATCAGTATCAATGTTGTTTAGAATGTCAGCGCAAATGTTCATTCTTGATTCCTTTTGCTGGGGAGTGAGGAGTTTTGGATTTTTTGATGGGGAGTGATTATCTGTTTAACACAACTAGTATTTTCTTAAAAGTTAGAATCAAAAAATGAAAAAATATACACAGTGTTCCATTTGAAAAATTTAATTTGGATAACCTGTGGCATTTTTTGAAGCACCCTGAACACTTGGCAAAAAAAGTATGTCCTAGAGTGCAGATCCCCTACTATTCCAATGTATTTCGACGTGCTAAAACCGAATTTCTTATTTTTCTTGCTATTATAACTTTCTTTAACCCTTTGAGGGGTACAGTTTTCAACAAAATTCATTTTTTTGGGGTTTAAGCGGTCGATAATCGCTAATCTGATGTCGAAATTGAAATTTGACATAATGACAACAGTTTGACAATGTTGACAGTTGTCAACAAGCTGTCAAAATTCTTGAATGAGGTAAAACGTCGATATTTGGTGCACATTAAAAGGTATTCGGGGTCACTGGTGACGAATTTAATGTCAAAATTGAATTTTAACGCAATTATTCTCGCAATTATCGCAATTATCTCCTCCGTCGGAAGCGAGGGGTGAATTAATGTGGTGCCGACAAACAAAACAATAACCTCGGATAAAGAGCTAAAAATACTGCAGCGACGTGTCGGAGCGTATTAAATTACACGAAACTAGATCAACCTACAACATAGATAGATAGCCTTATCTTTACCTAGCGCTCCCCCTAAATCTAATTAAAAAATAGTTTCGCTCAGAAGGTAAACACGACTATAAATAGAATTTGAAATATTGTCGTATTTCTGTGTGGGTTCATAGGTCATAGTGTACAATTTTTGAATATTAACGGATCTCCAGTCAATATGAAAATTACAAAGAATCGCAGATCCCACATCTTGCATGAGTACAGTCAGCAACGAAAGTCATTATACAGCCACTTTTAGAAGGTTGTTTTAATTTTGATAATTTTTGTAAAAACTTTCAAAAAGTGGGAGACGACTTGGTGACTGTATATCTTGGACGTAGGTATTGAAAAACTACCAGTCACATCTGTTAGTCTTTCAATATACCGATTAGCACCAACATAAGAAAGCATAGCTAGTTTTGTAGGTTTTCAAAATAGAAGACAATTTTTCTCCTGTATTTTGGTTCCGCTCCTGTAGAAGGCTGCGTGGGATGTTTAACATATGTCCTAAAAGTTCTGGCACAAAAATATTTATAGCAGTTTTTTTTAATGAACAATTGAAACACATTATTTACAAAACTAGATCTAATGCTTAACTAAACTATACTATCAAATTATGTGAAGCGGCCCATACTCCTCTACCAGACGCAACTTTCTTCGGATGTCTCTCATGAGGCCCTGGACGGAATTCAAGTCAATTTCTCTCAATTTTTCAAAAATTCGACGTCTTAGTTGCTGTTCGTTTTGGGCTTCCCAGCCTCTGTCATAAACTTTCCGCGACAATAAAGCCCAAAAATCCTCTATTGGGCGAGCCTGAGGCAAGTTAGAGGGGATTAGCGTTTTTAGGAACAAAAGGTATGAGGTGTTGCCGAAGACAGTTTTGGGGTATCTCTAGAGTAATGACACGATGCTAAGTGTGGTCAAAACATGATATCATCCTCAGCATGATGTTCTTGGACAAACTGGAGCAATTTGGAAAGACAGTTCTCAATATACCCCTGACTGTTCAAAGCTTCGCCTCTCACTCTTCCCACAAAAGGTCGGGATATGCCCCTGTTAGAAATTGCGCACCAGACAAGGATTTTATCAGGAAATTTTGCTTTAGTCTTAAACTTTACATTGTCAGGGCATTCCTCTAGGTTATTTGTATAAAACCCATCATTTCCTTTCATTTCGGAGTTAGCCGAAGTTAGTGAAATACTTTTCGTCGTCTAAAATAATGCTCTTGCCATCGGCAAAGTAGACCCGTCTCAGTTGACGGCAGCATCTTGGTATACGTAGAAGCTGCCCTTGAGTGTATTTGGGGCACTTACGTCTTTTTCGATATTTCAGACCATTCCTCTTCAATGTCAACGATACCGTACTCTTAGAAGTGTCATGTTGACGAGCCAGTCTCCTTGATGACATCCCAACTTGGTTTCTTGCTCTTCTTACCAACCGCCCTTCCCTCTGTGCAGTAAATACTCGTGGTCTTCCACTTTTTGGAAGGTTCAAACAAGGTATTCCCTGCTCGCACTCCGCCATTGTTCGATAAATGGTTCTGCGAGAAATATTTTCTTTCGAATATTCGAAATATTTCAGCTTTGGGTACCCGCCCAACTAAGTTATCTTTAAAGTTAAATAATCTTTTGTTACCAAAGGCGACTTGATATTATTTCATTATTGTTAAGATTTAAGTTCATGAATTTTGTGCCAAAACTTTTAGGACATACGTTATTTGTCTCGAATTCATGCCGTGGCATTACTTGAAGGCTCTTGAAGTTGAACCAGGGGGGGGGTGGGTGGGAGAACGGGGTGGGTGTTGTCAGGAGGGTTGCTTGAGTTGTCAAAGGGTGAAAGTGAGTTGTGGCACCTCACACCAAGTTATTAGGCAGCATTAGGATCAATGATTTTGCCCAACAGGGGTCAAACCACGTAAAACCCTGCGTAAATGAAAGGGGTGGCTTAGGGGGGCTGGAAATGGGTTGAAGAGATGGGACAGCGACCAAATCCACAGAACATATTGAGGAGGTCTTAATGTGTGCCAGGATGGAGGTTTTACCCGACAGCGTCCTTCGTAGTCGATCCTGTAGGTCTCTGAAATTACCGTCAAAATTTGCGAATTCAAATTTCGACATAGAGTTACTTTTTGGGGTGTGGACGGCGAACCGTATAAATGTCACAGCATATCGACTTTGGGGCATTAAAACCAACCCTATAGGCTGCTACCGAATATTAAAAACCGCAAGTCTCTAACTCGAATAAGAACGCAAATGGCGCGAATATAAATAGTGTTACGCTATTTTTGACAAGCAGTTTATGTTCTACTAGTGCTCATTTTTTTCTTCGAGATGTCTACTTTCAAATGGTACGTCCATGTTAATGATTTATTGTCATTTAGCAGCTTAAAATTAAGAGAAAACCGAAAAAAAATTTTCGAATCTCGAATTTCTCGATTTTTTCCAGTATTTTCAATTTTTTAGCATATTTATGTTAATAATTCATAATATGTTAATGAAAAAACTTACTTTGGTATAAAATAAATAAATCATTAACATCGACGTACCATTTGAAAGTAGACATCTCGATGAAAAAAATGAGCACCAGTAGAACATCAAAATCCAAAAAAAAAAATCAATAAAGTTGTTCGCCGAAGATAGGAGTGTTTTTTCGGAAAAAATGGTAAAATCTCAAAAAATATATATTTCCCATAGTTGAAAAAAACTCATGCTTATTATATGCACATAATTACATACTTTCATAAAGTTTCATTTAAATTAAATAATTTTGACGCGAGAAAAAAATAAAAACAGAAAAATCTTTGAGGTTATGTTGAAAAATATATAGAATAAAAGTTTTAGATTTTTTTTATTATCTACAACTTTTGTATGAAACACTTTTCTCTAGGAGGTCACGCTTCGCCACAAATCACGAAAAACGGTTTTCATCCCTTAAATAGCACCCCATTTCACTACTTCCCTTCATCTCAAGTTCCAAAGTTTTTTTTTTCATTTTTTATGACATCAACTATATATTCCAGCCGGCCGTTGCCTGCTATTAATTTTTTTTTCAGCATTAAAAATCCGTAACGGCCCCAGCCTACTTGTTGACTCAGATGGCTAATTGATGTTCTTGGATTGTCCGTTATCACTTGCCCATCCACTGCATCCCGTACTCTGGGTCTGCCACTTCCTTGTTTTCGACTGACGTTTCCAGTTCGCCGGTACAAATTTAGGAAACGATGTATTGACCGGCTAAGATATACCCAGTTTCCATTGATTCTACTGGTATTTCTAAAAGAAATTTCAAGTGAAATACGCCTCTGTTCATTAAATATGAATTCCATTATTTATTTTACAATTGCGACAGCCACTTCAAAAGTTTCGCTTCGACATAACCTTTATTTCCATCTCTGTCGTTCATAGCCAGATTAGGTGATGTATTTTTAATGACTCGTTATGTTCACTGACTGCTAGCCAAAATTAAGGTACAGGGTTATTCATTATTAAAATTGGATACCCTGCATATTATTAAATTTTTGGAATGCTCTTTTTTTCATGATTTCAAAAATGTACCATATGTTATTAGTCCAGTTGGCAGGGAGCTAAAATCATCAAAACGTGTTCTTGATACATATAGGGCTAGTTTTGACGGTTCCTTATGTATTTTTTTGCGTAGAACACAATGCGCGGGTCCGTAGAGCGGAAACCGTCCGCTAATTTTTTGAAATTTTCTTTTCGTTTTTTTTTTCAACATTCCAGATTATATCTCGTTGTTTGGAATGTTTTTATATATTATTATATGGCATTATTTTATAATAAATAAAATATGATTTAGGAAGTTGTAGCCAATAATTTTCCAAAAAAAATTTAAGCCCAACCATCGATCGAGCGATCGATAAATCGTTAATTACTCCAAAAATGATTAACAGATCGAGCTGAATTTTTTTTTTAACTTCATACTACAAATAGCAGTCCCTCCAAGAAATTTCATGATCATAGTCCTACTTTCGAAGTAAAAAAATAGTGAAAAAAGAAGCACTTTTTCAACTTCTGCAGTCATTTGCAAGGTGACAATAGCACTTGGAAACTTTGGGTTGGGCTTAAAATTTTGGAAATTCAATAGGCTATAACTTCTTAAATGCATATGCTATATAAAATATGCCAAGGAACATAGATATAAGCGAAAATGTGAAATGACTGTGTACCGTTTTTGAGTTATTAAACGTCTAATCTCTTAGTTAACCTACTTACTGTAAATATGGAACAGTTAACATTATTAAAGTAAGCTATGAAAATGACAACTATTATGTTTGATGTTTGATAAGTGACATTTCTTTAATGAAATAATCAAAATGGTTTACAGTGAGGAAGAAAAAGTCCAAATATTTACTTGTTATATACAAAACAAAAATAAATGTGCAGAAAAAGGAGGATATACCCTATATTCTCTTGTTGTATCCAAATCGTCCAACACCATCAGAATATACATTCAGTTTTAGTAGAAAAAAGCGTGTAGTTCAATAATAATAATAATAATATTCAAGTCATTAAGACAGGATTCAACTTGAAATAAACAATCTGAATGTAAATAATGAAACCGGTGCTATTACAAATACGAGAAGACGTTATCAATTATGCATTGACCATAATGGTGAACACTTCTAACAACTTTTATGAGTTATCATTC
This sequence comes from Aromia moschata, assembly GCA_029963805.1. Lineage (NCBI taxonomy): Eukaryota > Metazoa > Arthropoda > Insecta > Coleoptera > Cerambycidae > Aromia > Aromia moschata. Next base: position 58,511 of record JAPWTK010000555.1, read on the forward strand.
ATTTGTATTTAAATTTCTTAAATAAATCTTTGTTATATATTTTGTATAAATAGTTGGACTTTTCTTCCTCACTGTAAGCCATTTTGATTATTTCATTAAAGAAGTGTCACTTCTCAAACAAAATAGTTGTCATTTTCAAAGCTTACTTTAATAATGTTAACTTTTTCATATTTACAGTTATTTACTAGTTTAACTTAATTAAGATATTCGACGGTTAATAATTCAAAAACGGTATAATATAGGGGTAACATATGGTATATTTTTTAAATCATTCCAAAAATTTAATAATATCTAGGGCATCCCATTGAAAAAAACCTTTATTTATTTGTATCTCCTGAAATCTGTACGCTACTGTATTTTTGATAGCATTTTAACTAAATTCAGTCTAACCACACTACTTTTATTATTATTTTTTTCTATAGGTAATAATAAACAATTATAAAATAATAACACAGCCACAAAAAAAAAAGAAGTTTCTGACCTGGAGGTCTCACTATGTGTACTATATGTTTTTGGGGTCGCTGAATTCGAATCCGGGGTCAGTTTCATCCTATAACGTCTGGGTTCGGCCATAACCTCAAAAAAACACCCTCAAATTTGCTATATCCGTTAAAACCACAAACCCTATAATACAATAACCAACTGACCCCACAACCTAATAACTCCATAACCCCATAGCCACATACCCACATAACCCCATAATCACATAACCCCAAACCTAACCCAAACCCGGTAAAAAAAGTTTCTGACGTGGGGATTTCACTATGTGTACGGTGTGTTTTTGAGGTCGCTGAATCTGCATCCGGGGTCAGTTTTATCCCAGCACGTTAGAGTTCGGCCATAACCTCAAAAAACACTCTGAAATTCCACCATATCCGTAAAACCACAAACCCTATGGCTCTTAATCCTCACGATACTATAATACAATAACTAAATAACCCCACAGCCACATAACCACATAGCCACATAATTACATAACCCTATAACTCCATGCTGTAATCATGTAAGGCAATCTCTCACAATGAAACTGATTTTACAGTTCTCAAGCAAATATACACCATAACAAATCTATAAATAAATAAATCTGTAAATAAATTAATGAATTTGGGAATGCCAGAACTCCGACTGTATATGTACGTAATCCAAATATTACGGAATCCAATGTAATGTACAACCATTGGGTTAGTATTATAGGATTATGTTATGAGGTTTCGCAGCCATAGTGTTTGTGGTTTTAACGGATATAGCAAATTTGAGGGTGGTTTTTGAGGTTATGGCCGAACCCAGACGTGCTTGGATGAAACTGATTCGGATTCGGATTCAGCGACCCCAAAAACATATAGTACACATAGTCAGACCCCCACGTCAGAAACGTTTTTATCGGGTTTTAGGTTTATGGGGTTATGTGATTATGGGGTTATGTGGTTATGGGGTTATGTGGTTATGGAGTTATTAGGTTGTGGGGTCATTTGGTTATTGTATTATAGGATTATGAGGTTTCGGAGCCATGGGGTTTGTGGTTTTAACGGATATAGCAAATTTGAGGGTTTTTTGAGGTTATGGCCGAACCCAGACGTGCTGGGATGAAACTGATTCGGATTCAGCGACCTCAAAAACATATAGTACACATAGTGAGACCCCCAGGTCAGAAACTTTTTTTTGTGTGGCTGTGTAATAAATACCCATGATAGGGGTGGGTAATTTGTGACGAATAACCCTGTACAAACAAAATGTGGGTAATTCTGCATTTGTATTTGATGTAAGGCATTTAAAAAACATCACAAATTCTGTCAACGCACTTGTCGGATCGATTTAAGAAAATGACAAAACCTTTTTAGATGCTCACCTCAAACAGGTGATAATGTGAGCGTACGCTAATACATGAATTTAGACGACACGGTCCAACATTTATTTTTAGACGAACTAATTTTGTCGTGTAGAAAAATAGCTCATAATTTCCACAGGAAAAGGTGTGCCCTCCTATGAGTTAATAGGCATAAGAATGTGATAAATGCTACAAGAACCAAACACGATAATATTTTTACGTTTTTTAGGTTTATAAGTTTAAGGAAACTAAATATTATCGTTTTCAACAACGTTTAGTTATGTTTTTTATTCATAAAATAAATGTGGGAGAATGTGTCAAGCTCAATTATTGTTAATGGAAGTATCAAATTCACTAGGTGTCGTTTTCGCTCGTATCCACATGTTTTCTGTGAATATAATTAATTACTGACATGTCATGACCTTTCTAGAACTGTTTTTGTAAATTAATCGTTTTCGTGTGATTAATTTTTATGCACGGTTCAACAATACAAATCCAAGATTTAAAGTCTACCTTTGTCTAAGAGATTGCACTTAAAAATTAAGACAAATTTAAATACGTATAACAATGAAATGATTTAACGGATTTACTTTATCTTCGAACGAAGAATGACTTTAATCGTCAAATATCTCAAAAATTATCTTCTACGTACTATTTTTTTTACTGCTGTATACAGAAAATGACCTTCTTACCTGTCCAAGAGTTTTTTATAAAGATTTTCCAAAAAAGAGATTATTCTAAACATTACCATCTCACTGTATGTACACGGCAGAGACCTGCATGAGTAATTACGAAATCGTGCGAGTAAAGGACAAATACTCACTTGTATCTTATAATAACCGTATAATCGTGTACATGGTGATCGATTTATCATAGTTTTTCTCAGAAATAGCTGAGATAAATTAATTTTTGTGAAAGGTAAATTATTCTGGAGGGGGTACTGGAACCTTCGGCGTAGAAACAAAAAACTGGACGTTTTCCACGAAACACCGAAATACTATACTTCTCTCGACGCGCGTTTCGCCAACTAAGTTGGCATATTCAGGAGAAGATTAAAACTTTTTAGAGTTTGAGGACATATTCTAATGCAACCAAGAACTCAATAATAAACCGTATTCAACTTTAAAAACTCACAGGATTTAACTCTTGCCTGTTCAGCATTTTATAATCGTAAAATTTATTACGTTGTAAAAATATCTCATTATATTTCAGATTTATGTTTTTTGACGTCTCTCCGATTGTTACTTTAGTATAATGTGAAATTTTGTGTGAAGAACAGTTTTTGGCTTAATTTTTTGGCGAAAAAAAGTAAAAACACATGTATTTATTAAAGTAATTGTTATTATTCTTTGAATTCGAATAAAGGCAAATGGGTTGTGCACAAAACAATTTGTGTTTTTTTAAAGTAAAAAATCACTGCTGCCTATGTGAATTAAGTGGAACTTTTTTCAGAAAAGTAACTTATTTTATTAACATTTATTAAATATTGAACTTTCAGTTTTACTTGTTGTTATTTTATTTCCTTGTTTGTAAAGTTTTCAGTTAGGACATTTGTATGTATATTGTTTATTGTTTAGGTATCTAAAGATATCTGTTTATTATAAATCATACAACGTTTCAACTAATAAAACCTAGGTTTAATATATTTTTTGATGTAACATAACTTTTGAATTAATGAGAATACAAAAAAAAATATAGAAAGAGAACACATGATTAATACGAGTATACCTTTATAATGGTAAAGTAAAAAAAGGTATATTGCTGAAAATAAATTGTTTGAGGCGTCGCGACACCTAGTGTCGCTAAGACATATTATTTTTTTATTTTTGCCTTAATTTTGAGTGAAGGTTAGTAAAAGTGATTTGCCTTTCAAAAAAATAAATTTATCTCAGCCTTTTCTGAGAAAAACTCTCTTCCTATGATAAATCTATCACCCTCTATGTATGTGATGGTGTTATACATATAAATTCCTCATTAACAGACACTGCAGAATTACCCATGTTCTGTTTCTGTAAGGGGTAACGCCACTCTAGCGCCTGAAAAAAAGGCCTATTTTTGAATTTATTGTGGGAGTATGGGAATCGGGGTGGATTTTTTTTAGACAGTTCATTTAGCATGTGTTGAAGTGTAAAATTTGTTTATTATCATTTTGTTATAAAATGGCGGCGACAGAGCCAATTTTCGAAATCGTGTTTTTTGGTGGGAGAAACGGAAAATATTCTTAATCTACATAAGTAGGGGAGAGTCTGCAACAGTGGCCTCGCAGGAACACTGGTCACTTTCGTGCTATATGAGCTCATATCGTTTGGCCCAATGTTATTTTTGATGGGATTTCTGAAACAGACTTCATACTGTGGATACGACAATTATTCTTTATTACATTATTTATCATATTATTTATTATACCATTTATCCTACAAATTGCCAATAAAGGATAATAGTTGTATCCATAGTATAAAGTCTTTGTTTCAGAAACCTTACCAAAAAATAACATAGGGCCAAACGATATGAATCTGGGCTCGTATTTTTATTTATAAAGGGTAGTGGCTGCCACCCACTGCAGAGGGGTCCAAGTAACATCCTAATATTAACGGGTAGTATCCTTGAGCTTTAAAGTTTCTTCTTTTTGTATGAACTTAACTTTAAATTGGCCACATGTAGTAAAATACAACGAGCGGTGAAAATTATGCGTAGCGAATAAATACCTACATGTCGAAGTGAACTAATAGTGACGATTTATACTTAATACATGTAAGCGTTTATTAATATAACAATATTTTGATTATATTAAATAACTTTGGTAATTACCGATTGTTTCAAAAAACATGTAGTTGATAGTACAGCGGTCAGGTTAAAAGTAGGTACAGTGGCCACCACTTTATTGATAAGGGATGACTGCTGTACCACCATTAGAAAAAGGACTATTTAGAATGGCCTTAGCGGGTAAATTAAATTATATTCTTATTTTCTACCCTAGTTTGTCGATGTATAGTATTTGTTAACGATTAGCAGTTAAGCTACTTTGATGTTTTTTAAACTTTAATCTGCATTATTACTATTATTATTTTTGTGACATATTTTTAACATAATATATCTTTATTCTAAGAAATATCACCCGTTTGCATTGTTTTCTATTTTTTAAACAGTAAAGGCCACTGTACCATATCCTAATGGCTAGTGTACCATCAGAGTAGGTACAGTGGCCGCTTTATTTTAAATTTTTGTAACTCCGAAATTTTAGTTAAAATATTATTTTTTTTCAGTCTTAGAGTGAAAAATCTGTAGAGAAGAATGTAGAATTTGTCACCTAATGCTATCAGGGTGGAGAAAAAAAGTTAATTCTGGCTTTTATTACATTTTTTTTTAAAAACGTGACTACTGTTCCTAGCTCTCCCTTACTATTGCCTACAAAACTACGTAGGGATTTTTTTTTAAATCAATTTTTGTAAAAATGGTGCACTTTTGAAAAAAAAATCGTTTTTTGGCCAAAAAATATGTCTTAAATTGTTTATAAAAAAAAAAGTTTACATCAAATCGAAAAACGGCTACGTACTTCTATAGAGAATGTATTTAATTGAGAAACTACTGTCAAAGTTTCAAATAGATCCATACAATAGTATTCGAGTAATCTTTTCTCCGAGTTTGAAAAAAAAGTGATTTCGAGAAAAACGATTTTAAACTTTTACGAACACTTAAATCCTTGAAATTCTCATTTTACCCATTCTCTTCTGGACATGATCGATACACTCCTTCTTACTCACAGTACAATCTTTATAAGTCTGTGCATCTATGATACCTTTAAAAGATTTTGAATCGCCGTCCCCGCCGCCCCCTGGACGACCCATCATGCTCAACGCACGCTCCGAGGCGCTGCGGCAAAGTCAAGAATTGAGCTATTTAATTTTTTTTTCACTATAAGACCAAGTGAATATCATTTTGAGACCTACACCTTAATTTTGGGTAATAATCAGTTATGAAGTAAATAATCACACACCCAAAAATATATATACAGGGTGTTCCACCTAAGGCGGATTCATCCATAACTCTGTTATTAGAAATTTAACAAAAAAAGTGCTTTGGGTGGTAGTTGTCTGGAATAATTGTGCATATGAGGAAAATATTTTCAATTATATAGGGTGCTCCGTTTATTCTGCACGCCACCTAACTTTGTTATTTTAAATGGAACACCCTGTATATTTTTACATTTTTTGATTCCCCGTTTAATTCTAGGTCGACTTTGTTAAGGGATTCCCTACACCTATCTCTTATAGTTTTTGAGATATTCAACTGTCTTTGAAAAAAATGACGATTTCAGCTCTTTGAATGAGGCCCAATAGCATTTAAACCATAAAAGATAGAAACCTGCGGTTCGGACGATTAGATTTAGCACAAATTACCCTATCTTTTTCACTATGGGCAAAATGGATACGTTATTCAGAGCCGGAAATATCGGACCCTACATTTGACAATTTTAAAACGTGAATACTATTTTTTTTTTCAAATGGCATGACCCATATTAAATAGTGCCGTTGGATGGATATATCCAACAGTTTTCCAAGAATATTCGATTCTTTCTAAAGTTTGCAAAAATCGGATGTCTACAGCGTCACGTAGGCGTTGCAATTGCGTTGCTTATTGCACTATTTGACGTATAAGCCAAACTAAACGTCACTTTAGAGTTGACTAGCTTTGACTTGTTATTTTACTGTGAAAACGTGTTAAAGTGTATCATAATATTTGTGTATCAATGTCGCTGACGCAGGAAGAAATGGTTGATATGGTTTTTGTTCTTGGTGCTTGCCACCGAAATCCGTTATTGGCATCAAGAGTTTATGCACAACGCTATCCGGACATTCTTTTCAAAAACGATTCCACATGTGTATTAACCAAAACGGAGAATATTTTGAGCAGTCGTTGTAAATCAACAGGCTAAGTTTATGTAGCCTTTTGTTGATTGTCTTCTCTGTCTTTCACTTGTATTCTATTTTAGTTGTTGTTAGTGGTTTAATTTTGGTTGATAAACCACTTTTTAAACATCATTTTGAGCAGTTGTTGTCATTCAGTAGGCTAAGTTTATGTCGTTTTTTCTTGATTGTGGAGTTTCGTTCCATTTGCGTTCTATTAGTTATTGTTAATGGTTTATTTTTGTTTGCTAAACCACTTTTTAAACACGCCAGTAAGTATTATTACTGCCAGTCCCAAGCCTGACAAAACGTGAGGGAAAAGTGATTTTGCAACGCCTACGTGACGCTGTAGACATCCGATTTTTGCAAACTTTAGAAATAATCGAATATTCTTGGAAAACTGTTGGAGATAAGTATTGATAACCCGATATCAGTAGAAAGGGCATTTAATTTCGCATCCAATGGCACTATTTAATATAGGTCATGCCATTTGAAAAAAAAAATTGTATTCACGTTTTAAAATTGTCAAATGTAGGGTCAGATATTTCCGGTTCTGAATAACGTATCCATTTTGCCCATAGTGAAAAAGATAGGGTAATTTGTGCTAAATCTAATCGTCCGAACCGCAGGTTTCTATCTTTTATGGTTTAAATGCTATTGGGCCTCATTCAAAGAGCTGAAATCGTCATTTTTTTCAAAGACAGTTGAATATCTCAAAAACTATAAGAGATAGGTATAGGGAACCCTTAACAAAGTCGACCTAGAATTAAACGGGGAATCAAAAAAATGTAAAAATATACAGGGTGTTCCATTTAAAATAACAAAGTTAGGTGGCGTGCAGAATAAACGGAGCACCCTATATAATTGAAAATATTTTCCTCATATGCACAATTATTCCAGACAACTACCACCCAAAGCACTTTTTTGTTAAATTTCTAATAACAGAGTTATGTATGAATCCGCCTTAGGTGGAACACCCTGTATATATATCAACGTAATACGCATATGAAGAGAAATTAATTCTTCATAGATTCTGATCGGTATATAAAATAGCAATAATGTCATTTGTTACCGTTAGTCATACCTTTGTTAAACAATGAATCAGTTTCACTGAAATATGTATGTACACTAATCTGCCTTTTGAATAACCGATTTTTCTGTATGATGCATAATAAAACTATGGCAAATTGTTTATCAAATTTATCAATTACTATCGTTATGAACATTTTAACTGTAACTGTTTCATTTATACGAAGATGATAATTGGTATATTTAGGCACTATTTAAGCACTAATTTATTAGTTCAACAGTTCACATCTGCTTATAATTTTATTTTGTGTCAGAGGAACGTCATAGTTATATTTACAAGATTTATTACTTACCAATTTTCATTGTAAGTTATTTTAACTAATGATCTAGCAAGGAGCCATAAAGATCCTTCTATTATGAATATCATTTTCTTAATAACTGTATCTAAAACATAATGCTCTTTATTTTCTAGTTCTCTAAAGTTTGATTTCTAAAATATTTTGAAATAAAATACGAGGTGTGTAAATTAAGTAATGAGACTGGATTTTTAATTTTTTTTATTCGAATAGAATTACACCTCAGTATTGTCCCCTTCAAAATAACTTCCTTGGGAAGCCACACAGCGCTGGTGACGGTTTTTTCATTCCTCATAGCAATGCTGGAACTCATATTCTGGAATAGCCTTCAGTTAGTCGGTTACAACCGTTTGAATGTTTTCTATGGTCCCAAAATGACGTCCCTTGAGGTGATTTTTCAATCTCGGAAGAGAAAAAACACAAGGACTCAAGTCGGGCGAATAAGGAGGCTGAGGAGCCTCCTCAGCCTCCAGAACTCGTTTAATGAAATAGCTATGTGACAAGGCGCATTTCGTAATGCAAAATTGAAGTTATTCTTGAAGTTTGATCTCACACGCATGACCCTTTTTCGAAGTTTTTCAAGAAATTCTGTGTAAAAGTGTTGATTTACCTGTTTGGCCTAGAGGCACAAACTGGCCTAGAGGCACAAACTGGCCTGGAGGCCAGGCACAAATTGGCCTGAAGGCACTTTGTGGACAATTTCCTGGCTATCAAAAAAAGCAAAACAGCATGCATTTGGTCTTCGACTTGCTTATTCTTGCTTTTTTGGGTCCTGGAGAGCTTGAAGTGTGCCATTCCACGTTTTGGAGCTTGATTTCCGGGTCGTATTCAAACACCCAAGTCTCATCACCAGTAATGACATGTTTCATAAAATGGGGATCATTTTCAATCGATTCAAAAAAGTCAAGACACTTTTCTTCCCTGACGTCCTTTTGTTCCTGCGAAAGTCTCATCCCCAATTCGCTACTCAAAATCTAATGAACAGTGGTGTGATTCAAATTTAACTCTTCCCCGATCATTCTTATCGTCAACCGACGATTTGAACACACATGATCTCGTATTCTATCGACATTTTCATCGGTTATAGAAGATGAACTCTCTTCCTTCTGAGAAGGCCTTAAACCACCGAAAAACCTGCGCTTTTGAAAAAACACTGTCTCCGTAGGCGTTTTGAAGTTTTGTCCAAGTCTGAAGCAAATCCTGATAGCACATTGTTGTTTAAAATTAATGTGACTCATTTTTAAAACGCATTAGAAAAAAATGGTTTACGAAAACAGTCACAAAGAACAAACACATGACTCTAACAAGTTCAAACTTGTACTGAAGGTGTATTACATGTTAACCTACCGCCCTTCCAAGTCCCGTCTCCGCAGTGTTGCTAGATCGGGCGCTACGTTGCCAGTCTCATTACTTAATTTACACACCTCGTATACTCGTCCTAAATTACTATTTGTCTTCATTTAATTACTGCTCTGAAAAAAAAAATCGTCCCAGTTTGAAACGCGGGGCTAACGTTATAATGTAGTTTCTGTAAAACATAGCTTTGCAAATTACTCTAGAATAGTACATGTACAACCTATGAATTTAAATAATAATCATAGTAATGGCATTTATGTGTTATACATACCTTCCAGCAAATACACATTTGTAAATACTAACGTTTTTTTTTATATTTGTGTAATTTTCGTTTATAAAACCAATTTCATACATTTGCTGCTATGTAAAGTGTTAATTAAAATGTAAAATGTTGTTTTATTAGTGGTATCCGCTCTGTTCTGGTTACGATTAGTTATTCCATAAGTTGTTACTGCCCTAAACTGAGAATTACAGACAAAATGTGAATGCATCCTGTTGACAAAGAACAGGATGCTGTGCGAGATGATCTAACATAAAAAGTATTGTAATTGTCTCAATTAAATTTGTAGATGTAACTGGCCTTTTCGGTTGAAAAAGTGTAATCGTTTAATGATAATTTCAGCTTAAAATTGTGGTTGCAGAAACAAAAAATAAAGTTTTTTTATTAGAGTTAGCTTTTAGATTGAGTTTAAATATACAAGTATATCAATATTAGTAGTCCTGGAGTGGGTACTGGAACCTTCGGCGTAGAAACAAAAAACTGGACGTTTTCCACGAAACAGCGAACGACTACACTTTTCTCGACGCGCGTTTCGCCAACCAAGTTGGCATCTTCAGGAGAAGATTAAAACTGTTTAATAAAAACCAGTTTTAACCTTCTCCTGAAGATGCCAACTTGGTTGGCGAAACGCGCGTCGAGAAAAGTGTAGTAGTTCGGTGTTTCGTGGAAAACGTCGTTTTTTTTTTTAATATTAGTAGTATCTAAATATTTTATTTTATATTTTTGCAATAAATTGTTTATGTAATTTAGCTAGACATGTTTCTTTGTCTGCCTTTTCCAGATTTATTTTTCCCCAGAGCAACCACACTATTCTTAACCTATTTCAATCAGTTTATCTTTAAATTCACTTAATTAAATCGCCAATTTACTTAAGATGAAGGTCTAGCGAAGAGATTTTTCAGTACCACGATAGCTCTCAATTTGAAAGAAATGATTACGGTGTTGCTACGTAAACAGAACATGTTTTTGTTACCTACTAGGGAAATAATAAGGATTTCCAAGAAGAACAAATGATTTCTACATTTCTACGATTGTTAGAACGTTAGAGCGTCAACGAACAAAAGTATATGTAATAAGTATAAATTTTGCAGAAACATTTAATCGTACTTGGTATCCTTGTCAAACCTATTTCGGCAATTCCCACTATTTTAACTATTCATGTACTTATTTCACTAGTAAATTATGATTCCCATGAAGGCGAACGTTATCAAAAAAAGTAATTACAGTACACTTCAATCACAATGTTTTTTCACTCATACTTTGTCGTGAAATTTTACGAAAAATGTTTGAACAATGTTAGTATGCTCATAAATTTTCATATGCAAGGTTTGACAAATGTTTATAGCATTTTTGGGAAAGGATTCAAATTAAAGTTCTCTAACAAATCGTTAAAAAATAAGATGTAAATAAATTTGTATCCATAGTAACATATCAAGGTAATCAAAGTGTTTAATAAATAATTTTTTTAGTTGCAATATCATGTAATACAAAAAAAATATGCATTAAAATTCGTATGCAGAAAAATGTGCCGAATCAAAATAAGATTAGATAAAATGAACAAATGCGTTATTAGAAACAACGAAATAATAGCAGAAAGAGAAAATAAAGATGCACAAAAATGAGTTAAACAAGATTTATTTAAATCATTTTTGTAGAAATCAAATGACTGAAAGATACAGGCATTATTCCATAATTTTGGTGTACCCTCTATAAATAAACAACGATATATTTAAAAAAAATAGCAATCAACTGAGACCTTGATGGATCGAATCCTTTAAAATGCTCTTACTAGCCTCAAGTGTGTGTTCGTCTTTAGATACAGCGTTAGCCAATACTTAAATTCTAAAAATATATAACAAAATTATTGGCAATTTATGTAGATTAACATATCATTCCCTGGCGTGCAGATAAAGATACGTTATCAGAGGAGAACATTAGGTAAACCTTAAAATACAATTAGGTTAAAATGGAAATTTGTTTTTTTTTTACTACCAAAGTTTAGTGTCTACACTAAATACATACCTGTTTATTCTATTTATAAATATAATATTCAGCATTATAATATGATATAGCATTATATTATATATTATTTGTTTTGTTTCTTTGGAATTTTTTTAAAATATTAATTTTAAAGACTTCGGCGTCTTTGTTAACATTCAGAGATCAAAGAAAATGTCATAAAACGTTTTTATGTAGTGTTAGTTTTTTGCATGAATACCCTCCTTTCTTTTTTTTAGTTAATGATTTTTTAAAATAGTTTTTTTTTCTTTTTCTGTTGGCCTATCAGATTTCAGATTCCTTCAGATTCGAAATTTTGAAAAACGTCATAAAAAAATCTGAAAAAAATTTGATAATATTCTTTGACCAATTCTAAGACATTTTTGTTCTTAGAAAATTTTTGATAAACCCTACAAGAAAAAAAAATATGTATGCTCCTTCTGAGTACACTAACGCTTTCTAGTTTCTGTAATTTGAAGTTTAAAATTTTTTTTTTTCGAAAACTATAGGCTTTATCAAAATTTTTCTAAGAACAAAAATGTCTTAGAATTGGTCAAAGAATGTTATCAAATTTTTTGATGACGTTTTCCAAAATTTCGATTTCACGATTTTTTCAAAAAATCGAAAATCGTTTCGGAACATTCTGAAAAAACTTGAGAGTATTCTTTCACCAATTCTAAAACATTTTGTTCTTAGAAAATTTTTGATAGTCTATCGTTTTCGAAAAAAAATCGTAGTTTTGAAAAAAAAATTCCAAAGTAGGCCGCCATTTTGTTTTAGACCTTACTAACTTTACTTATAGTTTTCAAGTTCAGACATCGAGGCCACGATCTAAAGAGGTTTAAGTCAAAAAAAAATGAAAAAGGGAACGAAAAAACGCAAGCGAAAACTGACGTTTTTTTGGATTAATTTTAATTTTCCAGGGTTAAATATTTTTTAAGAATTTTTTAACCATCACCACTTGAAAGAGCGCCCTCAAAAACATAGGAAAAGGTAGTTTGGAACTTTGTTTTTCTCAAATTCACTGAACGGCATCAACTCGAACTTCAATGTCGAAATTCTGTCCTGTGGGCGTTAATGTAAACAATGGCCATGCATCTCCTTCGAAAGTTTGGAGAAGTTATGTTCGTATGTTATTTTTAATTTTAGGCATTATTCAATGTTCTCATCAGTAAGACGACTTTTTAATTTACTCTTGATGAGGTTCACGGTCGAAAAAGATTGTTTGCATTTGTTCGGTAAGTAAAGTTAATGCGCTATTTTATTATGTTATGCACGATATTAACCACCATTAGCGCCGCACGTGATCTTTTGCAGCAGAGCCACACTCAATGGGCCAAAGAGCCACATGTGGCTCGTGAGCCAAGGTTTGCCGACCACTGGTCTAGGCTACCTTGACGTGGGGTGCCCAGCAAGCGGTCTCGGCGCTGAAATCACCGCCGGTCGTGCACTTTCACGTTCCGTAAGGCCAAGTGCAGTCAGTAAGGTCAATAAACCTTAACAATCGTCCGCTCGGTGTGTGTCTCGACTGCAGCAAAGTGGTCAATAATTGCGGTAAATCGTAATATCCCAGCTATTAGTTTTGCCGTGTTATCGCAGGAACGCCGTCTGCTAAATTTAGACGCCCGCGACGGGACTTGTCGCCAAATGTTATGTCAGCCGCGGGGAATTTCATTCACTCGAGCAGTTCGAAACAGTGGCAGTCCAGTAGTCAGGGAGCCAAAATCATCAAAAACTGTTCTTCAAAGATATAGGGCTAGTTTTGACGGTTTCCTATGTATTTTTTTGCGTAGAACGCAATGCGTGGGGTCCGTAGAGCGGAAACCGTCCGATAATTTTTTTTAATTAACAATTTGTGAAAAAAAAAAGTATTTTTTTCACATTTTCGCTTATATCTCCGTTCTTTGGCATATTTTATATAGCATATGAGCAAGTTCACCTCAATTGGAGACCCTATTTCCCATTTGATCATGAAATTCAAGTACAACTATTTTATTGTGAAGTATTCACTACCAATAATTAGACTCTGGAACAGTTTTTCAAAATTTTCATTTTAACAACAATTTTTTTTATAATGAAAATTTCGAGGACTTTTAATTAGAAAATAGATTCCGAACCAACCGAGAGAGATAAATGAATTAAATTTTCAGGATTTATTGTTAAATATCTATATTTTGTTAAAATACTCAAAACTATTAATTATTGATCATATTGTTAATTAACTTTTAAATAAACAAATGAAAATTTCAATGACTTCTCCCTCAAACATTGAAATTTTTTTCATCGCATTATACATTTAAGTTTGATATCCTAAAAGAAAATTTCACTGCTCGCTATTAATTTAAACAATATAAATTTATTTATCACCGCGCGGCGAGCTCTGCTGGTACAGCGTGCTGCCGGGAGACGTGGACTTCACTTTAACTCCGGTCAGTCGTAATTAACAATAACGATTATAAATAATGTTATTCCACGAGTTTTATTTTTTTTAAACATATTGTAGTGAACAAATAGATAAAATAATTTCTTATTCTTAAACTAAGACAGAGAGAACTAACAAATAATTAAACATTATTTTATTTACCTTTTAAAAACTTTGTTATTTAGTGATAACTTTTTCATCTTGTGAAACAAGCTTACACTGCAATGATACACCATCTAAAGGTTTGTAATAGTGAAACTGGAGAGTATTTTTTTATTGTAACAGATTTTTTAAAATCTTGCCTGTACTTTTGTTCATGCGAGTCATGATCTAGAAAACAGAAACCAAAATTAATTTTTTTAAAAGAACTTTTGGCCCACTCGAATAACGAAAGTGCTGTCGTTATATGCTTATCATTGTCACGTTGAAGGTTAGCACGATAAGCCTGCCTTTTTACACTTCCTCCTAAGCCATCACACGTTCCTTTGCCAAGGAATGTGGCGAAGAAGTTCCATTCCGCTTCAACAGCAAAATCGTTCTTGTGATTGATTAGGTTGGCAAAATTATATTTATTTTTATATTGTTAAACGGCTCCGTCCGAAAAATATGAGATTTTATTAATGTTATTGGCACCAAATTTATTTTTCAAGAATTCAATTAATTTAAAATTAAAAAGATGAACCGAACTTGCGTCGTGACTCATTTTTTCGGAAATCACTACAGAATTTTCATGCTTCATTTCTCTGTATCAATGCAGTGTAAGCTTGTTTCACAAGATGAAAAAGTTATCACTAACAAACTTTTTAGTAAATAAAATAACGCGTTGCTGTAAAATTTATATTTAATTATTTGTTAGTTCTCTCTGTTTTAGTTTAAGAATAAGAAATTATTTTATCTATTTGTTCACTACATTATGTTTAAAAAAATAAAACTCGTTGAATAACATTATTTATAATCGTTATTGTTAATTACGACTGACCGGAGTTAAAGTGAAGTACAGGTCTCCCGGCAGCGCGCTGTATCGGCAGAGCTCGCCGCGCGGTGATAAATAAATTTATATTGTTTAAATTAATAGCGAGCAGTGAAATTTTCTTTTAGGATATCAAACTTAAATGTATAATGCATGTAACCAATGAAAAAAAATCAATGTTTGAGGGAGAAGTCATTGAAATGTTCATTTGTTTATTTAAAAGCTAATTAACAATATGATAATAAATAAATAATTATTAGTTTTGGGTATTTTAACAAAATACAGGTATTTAGCAATAAATTCGGAAAATTTCATTCATTTATCTCTGTCGGTTGGTTCGGAACCTATTTTTTTATTAAAAGTCCTCGAAATTTTCATTATAAAAAAATTGTTGTTAAAATGAAAATTTTGAAAAACTGTTCCAGTGTCTAATTATTGGTAGTGAATACTTCACAATAAAATAGTTGTACTTGAATTTCATGATCATGTGGGAAATAGGGGGTCCACTTGAGGTGATCTTGCTCATATGTATTGGGGTGGTCCTTATTTTGGAAAAGTCCCGATTTTTTTGAGTGCTCCCACTAAATCGGAAGTAGAGGCCTAGAAAATAATTATGAAAAAGTCGAAAAAAAATAATCCGTGCCCCACGCAGGTTGAATTTTAAATGGGATTTAACATGGGTTTTCCGGGTTTTTAGGTTAAACCAAGCGTTGAGCACTTGAGTTCCATCGCGGCATCGGTTCAAAGTGAAACTTGGTATCCCCAGGTTTTCGATATCGCTGAATCCAAATATCATGTCAAAAACCCGTTTTGACTAATGACAGCTGTCAAAAAAGCGGTAAATAAAAATTCATTTTTTGATTATTTAAAATTTTAAGGATTTTTTTTATATTTTAACGCAAATCATGTAGTTTCGTCGTAAAAAAATTGGTATCGTGTTTTTCGCTAAATGACAACTGTCAATTAAGCTGTCAATTAAATGTTTAATCGAATTTTTAGTTTCTTTCAACTTCTCAATTCGGAAAATGGTCTTAATTAAGTGTTTCAGTACAGCTAAATCCGAATATGATGTCAAAAACGAGTTTGGACTCTTGACAGCTGTCAAAAAAGTCAATATAAATTCATTTTTTTGACAAATAAAACTTTTGGGGTTTTGTATATTTAAATACAAATATAGTGAGTGCTTTCCATTTACCGACACAAGTCGACACGAGTCGACTCGTGTCTCCGAAAGTGCTTTCCATTTGATTTGTGTCGCTGTGAGTCGACGACACAAGTCACCTCAAACAGACTCCGCTAGATAGCTGAGTTCACGCTGAGTGTGAGAGTGTAAAACCAGTAAAAATCTAAACGAACACGGCAAAGCAGAATATGTAGTGGAGATTTAATGCGAAATCTGATTGAAGAAGATGATGATAGGTGACAAATGTAATTATTTGCAGCAACTACTTTCAACAACTTTTGCACGAAATTACTAGCCTAGCGAGAGTTCCATTTACCCATTTGATGAGAGTCAACACTAATTGACACGAGTCGACACAAGAGTTGCTGGGAGTCTTGTAAATGGAAAGCACCCAGTATAGTTTCGACGTAAAAAAATATGTCATTTTTGCTGAATGATAACTGTCAATTTTTTTTAATACTTTAATACTGTCAGTTACATCTCAAGTAAATTTCAATTAAACCTTAAATATTTTTTTTCGATTTCTGTAAGGAGAGATATTATTAATTTCGAAATAAATGTCGGTGTTTTGACATAAATGATAGTTGTCAATAAACATTTTAAATTAAAAACAATATATTAGTGTCGTTTTATAACTAATAGTTATTTTAAGTGTAAAATGGTCTTATATAAATATCCAACTTAAAAATTTCAATGTTTATATTGGTTTTTGAAATTAATAATCCGTGAAAATTGTTTTTTTTTTACTATTACTTTAAGTTTCATTACTTGTAATATAGATGGCAATTTATTGCCTTCAATTTTGGCTTCAACATCTCCAATCAGAAAGATGTTTTCACGCAACAACGGAAGATCCATGTTGAACACGTGAATGAAACACACTACTGTTTTAGAGGTATATTGACAAGTTGAAACGCAATTGTTTGAGCGCGCGGCGATAGTAGCGCCGCACTCGTGCACTTCTATAAGCACAACTGGACTAGGGCACTTCAAACTGGGTCTATATTTAAGTGTTTATTTTCGAATTGATTTTAATTACTACCTATATATTATTATTATTGTTGATAATAATATACATTCATATAAAACATGAAATTTCAAAAAAATATAAAATTATGTTAAATTATTATTAATTATAAAATGACACTAATATACCGTTGTTGATTTATTATGTTTATTGACAGTTTTATTGACAACTGTCACTTATGTCAAAACCGACATTTATTTCTAAATATTTAATTAAGATTATTATCCTAATTGAGAAATTGAGAAAAAAAAACTAAAAATTCGATTGAAAATGTCATTGACAGCTTAATTGACAGTTGTTATTTAGCGGAAAACACGTTAATAAATTTTTTACGACGAAACTTTACTTGATTTGTGTTAAAATATAAAAAAAACTTACAATTTTAAATAATCAAAAAACTGAATTTTTATTGACCACTGTTTTGACAGCTGTCATTAGTCAAAACCGGTTTTTGACATGATATTTGGATTCAGCGATATCGAAAACCTACGAATCAAGTTTCACCTTGAACCGATGGAAATCAAGTGATCAACGCTTGGTTTAACCTAAAAAACCGGAAAACCCATGTTAAATCCCATTTAAAATTCAACCTGCGTGGGGCACGGGTTATTTTTTTTTCGGCTTTTTATTGTTTCATAATTATTTTCTAGACCTCTACTTCCGATTTAGTGGGAGCACTTAAAAAAATCGGGACTTTCCTAAAATAAGGACCACCCTAATATGTATATGCATAAGAAGTTGTAACCTATTGAATTTCCTAAATTTTGAGCAACCCGAAGTCTCCAAGTGCTATTGTTATTTTGCAAATGACTGCTAAAGTTGAAAAAAATGTTTTTCTTCACTATTTTTTTTACTTCGAAAGTAGGGCGACTATGATCATGAAATTTCTTTTTCTTGGAGGGACTGCTATTTATATTATGTAGTTACAAAAAAAAATATCAGCTCGATCCGTTAATCACTTTTCGAGTACTCTATTTCCATTTTAAATTGAAAATAGGTAGAAAAAAGCAAGGTTGTCAGATATATTTTCTAAAATTGCTAAGCTCACTATACGAGTATACTTCATACTTCAGTAAACTTTAGTACAGTTAGTTCGTGATGTTCTTAGAAAGCTAGTTTGGAAATATTTAAAAAAAATACATAGATATAAATTTATTAGTTAGCATTAAAATAAAGCGTTTAAAATTGCTGGAAAAAATAATTATACATTCAAACAACTTTATGTATATTACTATACTTAAGAAAATTTTGAAGAGCCGGCAACGGCGGCTCAGGCGGCTGGCCGCACAGAGTAAAACCACTGGCGGTAACACCGGTCAACGAGATTATTAGACTACTTTGCATTTAATACATTGCTAATACTTCTTCGGTCCACTGTGCCATAAAATTTTTACGACATCGTTAAAATGATTTACGACTTTAGGTACTCAACATGTTTAAGACGCCAGTGACGTGTATTTCAGCTAGGTTTCTTAACACAGACAAATTTTTGAGATTGTCTGGCTAAATGAGCATTATTTACAGCAAATTATATTACAAATATTAAGAGTTTTGTATGCAGGCTAATTTTAATCTCCTATATTTATTTGAATGAAAAAATTATTTCATAATTTTCGAATTTATAAAAGATATATGCACGCCCATGGAATCATAAAGTTGCACCGCTTTTTTTGTTCCCCAGGCGTATTTATCATTTTCAATTAAAATTAGAAGGACTATAATTAAAGATCGATTTTTTTTGCCTTAATTGGCAATGACGCCATTTCTTTGTTTATTGTACGATATTAGCCGGGGTTGGGCTAGAAAAATCATAAATCTCAAGTTTGCGAGACTTTTTGAGATTTGGAAAAATATTAATTTGGGCCAGTTTTATAACGTTTTTCTACGCAACTACCTTTTTGGACGCGACGTATATATTGTTTTAGCGTTGCGCTTCGAAATTCTCGGAATTGTAACTATAATATCTTGACTCCCATTTTTTTTTAAATACGCGTCTTGAAGCCATGCTGGAGGCATGCATTTTGAACATCTGCTGCATTGATAATGATTTGTTTTTTATTATTTTAATATAACGAATTTCATACGCCGGAGAAGCTTATCTTTTTTTTCTTGTCAATTTCTGCAATAAAATTTAAAACCATAGCAGTTTTGAATAGAGAATGAAAATACCTTTCAAATGAAATATCACAAGCCCCTACTTCCAATTTGAAAATTTAGGGGTTGTAGCTGTCACTTGAAGGGGGTTGAATTTAGGGATGTCATTTTTACGTCGCAAGATGTCATTCTAGAATTAGGAATTAACGTGTCTCAAGATTTTCTAAAAAAATGCGTAATAATAGAGATACTGAATTTATATACCTATATACGTCGCGTCAAAAGAGGTAGTAGCGTAGAAAACATTATAAAACTGACCCAAATTAATATTTTTCAAAATCTCAAAAAGTCTCGCAAACTTGAAGAGATTTATGATTTTTCTAGCCTAACCCGGTCAATATCCTACAATAAACAAAGAAATGATGTCATTTTCAATTAAGGCAAAACAAAATTCGATCATTAATTACTCGAAAAGTTATTAACGAATCGATATATTTTTTGCAACTTCAGACTACAAACAGCAGTCTCTCCATTTCAAGCATTTCATGATCATAGTCTACGAAATAAAAAAATTGTGATAAACAAAGCACTTTTTCAACTTCGGTAGTTATTTGAAAGTTAACAATAGCACTTGGAGACTTCGGGTTGGGCTTAACATGTAGGAAATTCAATAGGCTACAACTTCTTATATACATATGCTACATAAAATATGCCAAGGAACGGAGATATAAGCGAAAATGTGAAAAAAAGACGTTTGTTTTTCACAAATTGTTAATTAAAAAAATTAGCCGACGGTTTCAGCTCTACGGGCCCCGCGCATTGTGTTCTACGCAAAAAAGTACATAGGCAACCGT
This sequence comes from Aromia moschata, assembly GCA_029963805.1. Lineage (NCBI taxonomy): Eukaryota > Metazoa > Arthropoda > Insecta > Coleoptera > Cerambycidae > Aromia > Aromia moschata. The sequence goes on from JAPWTK010000555.1 coordinate 78,809, forward strand.
CAAAACTAGCCCTATATCTTTCAAGAACACATAAAAATCTCTGACTACTGGACTGTGGCGGTCCTTTCGTCATCGAAACTCGCCGTCGAAAAACTGCAACTCGTATTTCATTTGTCTTATTTCGTAAATCTAAAATAACGGATCCAAGATAGCCGTGAAAGTGAAATCGATATCTAGTCCAAGATCTGATAGCGTGAATATTTATGACTACATAAGCAATACCGATCTAAGCTTGGTGAACAAAGGCTGCAAACAGACGTTCATAAACTCTTGTAAACAATTATATGTATGTAGATGCCACTGTAGCTATACGAGCCCTGACAACTACATATGTATATGTTCGGACAAACGCATTTTTTCAAAAAAATTATTCACTGCCAGTGGCGGTTGGTGATATTTCAGTTAGCCATATCTTGAAAACGACGCATGGGACCCACTTCACTTTTTTAAGTGATGACTATACACCTCTTACAGAAAGGATTTCATAAGTGAAAAAACTGTCAGCACAGTTTGCGAAAAATTTTTCGAAAAACATTTTTTTTTCAAAAAGTTATGGCCATTTTAATTTTAATTTTATAGGAATATTTTGTTTCCCAAATTTAAAATGGCCGTAACTTTTTAAAAAAAAAATATTTTGTAACAAATCCAAAACCTCTCCTTGGTCATTTTAATTTTAATTTTATAGGAATATTTTGTTTCCCAAAATTAAAATGGCCGTAACTTTTTGAAAAAAATAATATTTTGTAACAAATAGAAAAACCTCTCTTTATATTTGTTTCTAGATTATGAAAAAAATATATACTGCAAATATTCCACGGAGCGTTACTGAAATCCCAGGGCGTTCTGCAGTTTTTTTGAAATTTTTTTCGCAAACTTTGCCGACGGTTTTTTCACTATAAATCCTTTCTGTAAGAGGTGTATAGTCATCACCTAAAAAAGTGAAGTGGGTCCCATGCGTCGTTTTCAAGATATGGCTAACTGAAATATCACCAACCGCCACTGTTCACTGCCATGCAAAAATTTACAACCACGCTTTAAAAACCTAAAATATATAAAATTACATACATTTTCAAGATAATATTATGCTGAAAATTATTATTAGCTTGGATTTGTTGCAGAATTTTTTTACAGCATTAGCTTGGAAAAACATAAAAATCTGTTAAAAATGCTGACAAATAAATGTTCGGAAAATCGAGAAACCTGCCCTAAAAAAAATAAATAAAAATTCGTTGTTGCCGCGGTAAACATTAATTTCACAATTAGATGTGTCAGTCACAGGTGATTTCTGGTAGTTTTTCCGAATTTTCGTTATTTTTAAATAAAAATGGGCCATGGACGTGCGACTGATCAAAAATCGCAGCAGCTCGCTGTAAAAAAAATACTGCAGTGGCAAAAAAAATCGCGCAATTACGGAAGAATTTGCTTTACAAAGTCTACTGTTGGGGACATATTAAAGCCTTACCGCGAGACTGGAAATTTGGATGTAAAAGGTAAAAGTCCTGAAAGACCCAGACTTGTTACTGAAAGGAGCCAAAGGTTGTTGGCGAAAATTTGCAAAAAAAGTCAACGGAACACCTTAAGGGATATAACAGCGCAATGGAACTCTGAAACAGGAGAAAGGCTATCCCATGAATGTTGCAGAAAATACAATCACCAGTCTGGGCCCAGTTTTTATAAGGTAATAAATTTTTATTTTAATTTTTCAATTTTCGTAAATGATCGTAGGCTAAAGAAAAACCTTTATTAATGAGGCACAAAAAAATCGACTGAATTGGGTCAAATCGAAGGTATTGTAGACTATACAAGACTGGTCAAAAGTAATTTTCAGTGACGAGTCCAAATTTGATGTCTGCGTAGGCGATCATAGAAAAATAGTAATAAGAACAAAAAGTGCAGCCTTTCATAAGGACTGCCTTAAACGACCCGTAAAATTCCCGAAGGGTGTCATGATTTGGGGATGTATGTCCGCTAAAGGTTTGGGACAGTATGAGGTCATAGAGGGTACCGTCAACGGCGTCAACGCTGACAAATATATACTAATACCAAACAAGGAAGTGGCGGATCTAGAGTACGGAGAGAAGAAAACGTTGAAATAGTTATGCACGTGATTACGGAAAATCCAAAAATATCAATTAGCCATCTGAGCCAACAAGTGAATCTGCTCTATACAACGCGTCAACGAATTCTGAAAAATTATTTGGAACTCCTCTCATATCGTCTGCAATCCACACATGAAATTCTCAGAGCGGACGAAGTTCGAAGACTACAGCTCTGAAGTTGGAAGACTACTGTGACAGATGGAGATGTAGTACAACTTACGCTATACTCACTGCGTTGAGTAGTGCGATATAATTTAATAATAAAATATAGCTACTGTGCGAAATGATACTAGTTACTCTCATGTATTATACTTATATTATAATATAAAAACAAAAAACTATACATATTTGTTCACTAAACGAATCTGAGTTAGTACTTTATTGAGTCCTTTATACTGAGTAAAACAGAGGAGATTCTAAGTGTAAAAAAGAAGAAGCTATTTTGTGGACCCTTTGAGGCCTTTTGCTTGGGACCGCCGCTGGATTCAAAGCCAGAAAAAATTAGCGATCCCATTTTCACAACGGCGATTTATTTAAACTATGCTAAGTTTAAATCGCCTCGAAATCGGAGTCTGCGGCATCGTTGCATTCATAATGCCCGGCCAAGTGGTAGCCGTTTAGCGCTTGTTTTTGTAGTGCATGATGTTGACAGATTTGCGGTTATTTCCAGATAATTGAATCGATGAATTCTCACAAGAGTTCCGTTTACGTTTATCCCGAGTGTCTAATATCTAAACCATACAACTGTTACTATACAGAATTAATGCGTGATGTTTTTCACAAACAGAAAATCTGTGGAACTGGTAGTCCAACATCCGATCGCGTGATTAATGTCTTCATAATAAAAATGAAATGCGATGTAGGGCGTGGCGTTTTTTCCGATGGAATTGGTCGAGAAATACGAAATTCTCTGCGTTCTAAAATCGTATTTGTATTTCTACCTTTAAAATTGTCGAAATTATTTCGAAGACACGGCATTTCCGGTTTCGGAAATGTCAAACCGAGAGGCAAGTCTTGTATGAATCCTGTATAAATGGAGTGGCTGTTAAGGGTTGCGGCGGACTGGGGTGCGGAAATCCATTTTTTAATTACGTCTTGAATCGTGTCCTTCGCAGTGGTGCCTCATTTGATAAATAATAAACATTATAAATTCTGAATACAAGTTTTCGAAATAATGAAAGAAATATTTTGGGTATTTGTGGTTAGAATAAATGAAGCACCCTTGGCTTTTTAGTTATACATATACAAGACCTTTAATTCCCAACATATCGATATTTCTTTATGAGGGCAAAAATCACTCACAATCAGTTGGATCACTAGTCGTCAGGATGACTTTTTTTTAATAGCTAACTTCAGGGTGAAGTAGAATGATGAAATTGGAGGAAGTAAGGCCGTGGAAACAATATTCAGTTCGATCACCATTTGCTTTAATTGTTACTTTATTTTAAAATATAGTATATATGTTCGCAGATCAATCTATATGGATGACTAGATGCTGAAATAATGTTTCAGTAACCAGAGCACAGTACCAAAATATTTATTCAAGTGTTTAGGAGTTAGGGGTAGTCAGAGACGTGAATATGTAGTCCTTTCAAAAAGTGTACTTGGCGGAACACGAAATTGAATGGAATGAAAACATATACAGGGTCGCTGATATATATGGAAACGGTCGATTATCTCCTAAATTAAGATAGCCAGCGGAAAATATTAAGACACAAAAGTTTTAGGGTTTTTTTAAAATCTATCACAATAAAGAAAAATTAAGTATACAGGATCAGTCAAAAAGTCATGACGAAACAAAGTTGCTTTTTCCTTAATGGAACACTCTGTATATTATTCCACATTTCAATTATTCTCGAAATTCTAAACAAAATTCAAAATATGGCACATCGTTACCTAAATTTAACCGTTTTCGATATATCGAATTTTGAAAATAACTTTTTACTATTCTCAAATTTATTAAAGGAAAAGCCCGAAATGATGGATATTTATTATGAAAATTACACAAGGTGGAAGATATGGATGATTAAATTTTAATTATTATTTTTTTTACAGAAAATAAAAAAGCAACAAGGGTTGATAAAAATGCTGCAAACGAAAAAATGTATTTTTTAATTAATGTCCTGGATATTTCAAATTTTATGAAAACAATAGTTATGCCAGAAAAAAAAGAGAGAAAACAAGTTTTAATAAACAACAAATAATTTTTTTTGGAATTCTATTTTATTATAAGGTGCTCAAAGTGTTCACCATTTACCTCCTGACAGTAATGAATTCGTTGAACAAAATTTTTAGTGAATCTAAAAGGTGTGTTGGAAATTTCATGCCTTATCCTTTCTTGCAACTCTTCGATATTTTGCGGCCTATTTTTGTAGACTACATTTTTTATGTGACCCCACAGAAAAAAGTCAAGTGGGGTCATATCGGGAGACCTAGCTGGCCATTCAATTGCCCCCTGCGTCCAATCCATTTATCAAGAAAGGTTTCATCTAGATATACCCGTACCAAACGTCCAAAATGTGGAGGAGCCCCATCTTGTTGAAACCATATTTGTTCTGCCGGTAAATTGGGATTGTTATTGTTCGGGAATAATCGTCTAAGCTCTGGAATAATACGCTCTTGCAAAAGTAATAAATATCGTTCAGAGGTCAAATTTCCGTTTAAATAGGGTCCTATGACGTGTCCACCAATAATGCCACACCAAACATTTACTTTTTGTGGTCGTTGGGTGTGAACTTCCTCCATCCAATGTGGATTTTGGTCTGACCAATACCTACAGTTGTGTCGGTTTACGTGCCCGCTTAAACAAAATGTAGAGTCAGAAAACAATATGTGGTTGACAAAGTTGACATTTTCGTTTAATTTATCCATAATAACTTCGCAGAACTCGATTCTGCGGTCAAAATCGTCTTCACTCAACTCTTGTAACATATGAATTTTATATGGATGGAATTTTTACGTTTGCAAATTTTTTGAATGGAATATCGACTCATGTTATGATTTACAGCCCTCTGTTGCGTCGAATTTATTGGATTTTCCACCACATCTAACATGACATTCAAAGATTTTCTTCGTTTGTAACGCTTACTGGTCTTCCACTTTTTTGGTCGATCTTTGACACCTCCGGTTTCACACCTCCAGTTTGAAAACGCTGCAATGTTTTTGAAACGGTTGATTTAGAAAGAGGTTCCCGATCGGGATGCAATTCATTAAAAATAACCACTACTTGGTCAAAACTTCGTCTTCTATCACCATATCCTATGATTATTTAAAATTACGATTTCACTTAAACACGTGCCATTTTTGGGCGAAAATAATTTACACTAAATGTATTTTTGACATGTGTTGTCAAGATCATCACTGTTAGACAAAAGAACGAAGCGGCGTTGTTATGGAGCTAGAACAAAGGTAACTTGATGGACTATAAACTTAATAAACTAAAATTTTTTGTATACTTTATAAGAAAATGATTTTCAAAAACGTATCTCGAAAACAGTTAAATTTAGGTATTCGATGTGCTATATGAATTTTGTTTATAATTTTGAGAAGAATTGAAATATGGAATAATAATATACAGGTGTTCCATTCAATAAAAAGCAACTTTGTTTTGTCCTTGTTTTTTACTGATCTTGTATACTTAATTTTTTTTTGTTGTGATGATTTAAAAAACCCTAAAACGTTTGTGTCTTAACATTTTTCGCTAGCTACCTTACTTTAGGAGAATAATCGACCGTTTCCATACATATCAGCGACCCTGTATATGGAAAATTGAAGAATCAGTTGCTATTGCTTGATCATTTTTTAGCATATTTCCTTGAAAATACTGCTGTCCTCAGCACGTCGGTAGTGTGGAGGTTCAACAAAGAAAGCATTGTTTATTGAAGGCAGATACATATTTCTCCCAAGATAAGTCTCCCAAATTAAGAGCTGGAGTGAAAGAATTACGGCTACAAACTCAGAAATCTAGGAATGTTAGTCACCACCAGGGAAAAAGTATATAAATTTCTTTCAGAAGCCTATGTTGGCACATATTTATTTATGAAGGTGGTTACAGTCATAGGAGTAGTAGGAGCATGTCTTTCTAATGAACCAAGTAAAATGAAGAGAAAACGTTGAGAATAAAACAAATGTTTTTATTATTACAATTCAAGAAATGGAATGTGACAGAAGTTTACGGTTCAAACAATGAAGATAATCCTATTTGTCATTATACGATACTTCAAATATCTTAGTGTTACATCCAAAATTAGTTTTGTGAATTCACTTTTAGGAAGAATGAAGAATAACTTATTTGCAATTTCCAGAAAAATTGTGTTGAAATGTTTAATTTTTAAAAGGTGGATATACAATTGTTGAGGCCCGGGTTCGAAAAAAAAAAAAAGGGGACATGTTTATTTAAAAGATACAGTTTTTAAACAAATAAATGCCTTTTGTTTTCGAACTTGTGTGGTACTTGTGATTCCTTAGGAGCTTTTAAAGGTTCATACAGTGCGATGTGATTTAATTCTTCATCATATCGAACCATGTCTTATTGAATAAATCAAACCTTTCCGGTTGAAAATGTTGGATATTTAAAGACGATACAAAACGTACTTAATTATTTAAAAGATAGTTAAAGCAAGGCAGTAAAAACATTACTGCGTCCTAATTACTTTGAATATTCCACATCTAATAATTTTTTTATAGCCATATTAAATGTTTTAGTACGTCGTTAACGAAACTCCAATTACATTATGGCCGCAACTTAGAACTGTTAATGGAATTTCTTCTGTATTTACCTTACATTATCATCAAGTTAGTTTTTTATGTTAAACAATAATTTACCTTGTACAGATATCACAAAAGTATTCGGCCACCCTAGATATTGCTAATAAATTGACATACAAAAAATAGTTATCACTGACTGGCAAACAAGAGAAATTAACACAATTATATATGAACATTATGCTTTATTATACCCCATACAAAAATAGCCAAAACAGGCACAATTTAAAAACTGCCGACAAAACACGATAATGTCCAATTTATATGACACAAAAGTATTCGGCCACCAAAAGAAAAATAAAATAGAAAAGGTACAAACAATTTAAAACGGCACATCTAATATCTTGTCGGGTATCCTTTAGAATTCAGAATAGCTTTCAGCCTATTTGGCATTGAAGGCACCAGTTTACGGGTCACTTCGGGGTCACATTACTTCATTCTGTTGAGAGATGATTTTTTAACTCTTCTTTATAGGTAATTCGTTTATTTTGCAGAGATCGTTTTAGATGTGACCATAAGTGCTCGATAGGCTTAGTACTGGGCCACTGCGGCGGTGTTTTCAATTATCGGTACATGGTATAGCAGCCATTCCCGCGTTTTACGGGCACAGTGCTTGGGGTCATTATCTTGTTGAAAGATGTAATGATCGCCCAATCACATTTTTCGGCGCTGGCCAGTAAATGATGCTTCAGTATATCAATATAGCAATATTGGTTCATATTCCTTCAATAAAATGAAGGTTACCCACTCACGCAGCCGCCATACAGCCCCACACCATGAGCTATCCACCGCCGTGTTTTACGGTAGGTTTTAAGTTTTCCTTATTTAACGATGTACCAGGTTTTCTCCATACAATTTGTAGTCTGGACGAATCAAATATCTCAAATTTACATTCGTCGCTAAAGATAACCTGATCCCAGAAAGTTTCAGGCTCATTCACATACTGGTCAACAAACGTGAGTCTGTTTTGTCTGCTGACCTTACTAATCCAGCTAATCCTTCGGGCAACTCGGCCCTGGTAGCGCTTTTTTTTAAGGTTCGACGCACTGTCTCGGTACTAATATTCTTTCCAGTACTCTCCTGAATCTCAGCACATATTGTTTCTGTATTGTTCTCTGGCACTAGTACTTGGATTTGCCTTTATTTGTTAGACTTTTCATCTCTTTGAGTTAATATTTTGGGACGCCGTGATCGTGTTGTATTTACTACCGTTTTACCGATTTCATATTTTTTTTATTATACTCTGTACAGTACTTCGTGGTATGCTTGTGTCTCTGCTACTTTTACGCTGTACAATATCTTTTTTTGCTAAGGAGATAATATGCTGTCTCTCTGGTACGGTGATTTCGCGTACTTTTCGCATTTTATTTGCGTGATAAGGGTACACTGTCTAATAGAGGCACGCAGTCTATACCAGTTAATATGTAACCTTTCACACACTAATACTATGGCCAAGAACCCTACTATCTCTACTTGCATTACCTACTACAGTTTTGCATAATTAACTGGCCGAATATTTTTGTCTTTTGGTCGTGTCCGTTTTCATATGTTAAACGCGTTGGTCGGGTAATCCCAGCGAATGTTTTATTCTGCGTCTACGTTGTAATTATCCTTTAGTCAAGGAGTAATGGAGGAACGTATTTACGCATATTATGCAGTCTCACTTAATTGTGAATTTGTATTTTGTAAATTCGTTCTTAGAAATATAAGGGTGGCCGAATACTTTTGTGAGTATCTGTATTTCAACTGGCAGTTGTAAACACCGCAAATTTTTTCTTACATCGATAACTCAAGAAAATATCGTGCATATTACATGCTTCATGTTTAAATTAAACTCATTCCTGTTTTTAGACAAATAATATATTTTGTTTGAGTTTTTATTACCACTGCACCTGCTGCATAGCTATCTTTTTTTAAATAATATGTTTTTGTTTTACTATCACCATTAATAGACTAAAAATAGATCAGACCTGAATATAATGAAGGTGTGGCTAATACGAGTAGACAACTAGACATACTTTCTCTGTCAAAAAAATGTATTAAACATGTGAATGGTTATACATACATGCATATATTACAGAAGGCTAAATATATGCATAAAAAATATACGTATGTACAAACCCGTGCAAAATAATAGCAGAGACTTTAAAGTGTGTATTTCCCACTCCAGTACCTAAAGATAAGTAAAATAACCCTCACCAAAGGCTATGTTCTTTAAAGAAATATTTTTTTCTGATTAGTTTCATTATTTATATAAATAAACTAACATAATTTAGAAACCTTACGCCACATTTCATTTTGAACGTTCAAGTAAATAGCCCTCAATATCTACGAGGTGTGTAAAATAAGTAATGAGACTGATTTTTTAATTTTTTTATATTCGAATAGTATTACAATTCAGTATTGTTTCCTTCAGAATAACCTCATTGGGAAGTCACACAGCGCTGGAGACGGTTCTTCCATTCCTCATAGCAGTGCTGGAACTCATATACTGGAATAGCCTTCAGCTGGTCGAATACAGCCGTTTGAATGTTTTCTATGGTCGTCCCTTGAGGTGATTTGTCAATCTCGGGAAGAGAAAAAAGTCACAAGGACGCAAGTCAGGCGAATAAAAAGCCTGAGGAGCCACAGGAATATTTTTACTCGCTAAAACTCGTTTACTGTGTGACAAGGTGCATTGTCATGATGCAACATCCAGTTGTTCTTGATGTTTGGTCTCACACGCATGACATTTTTCGAAGTTTTTCAAGAACCTCTCTGTAAAAGAGTTGATTTACTGTTTAGCCTGGAGGCACAAACTCTTTGTGGATAATCCCCTGGCTATCAAAAAAGCAACTCAGTATGCATTTGATCTTCGACTTGCTCATTCTTGCTTTTCTGAGCCTTGGAGAGCATGAAGTGTATGGCACACTTCCACGCTTTGGTGCTTGATTTCCGGGTCGTACTCAAACACTCAAGTCACCATCACCAGTAATGACACGTTCTTAGAAATGTTTCTCTCCTGATGTCCTTTTGTTATTTTCTTGTTTGACTCTCTTTCTTCTGAGAATGCCTTAAACCACCGAAAAACCTGGGCTCTTGAAAAAACACTATCTCCATAGGCATGTTGAAGTTTTACAAAAGTATTCATTGCGATGTGTCCAAGTCGTTCAAAATTAACGTTACAAAAAAATGGGTTTACGAAAACAGTCACAAAGAACAAACAAATGACTCTAACAAGTTAAAACTTGTACTGAAGGTGTATTACATGTTAACCTACCGCCCTTCCAAGTCCCGTCTCCGCAGTGTCGCTAAATCCGGCGCTATGTTGCCAGTCTCATTATTTAAATTATACATTTCATATAGATATAAATAAAATACAATAAAACAAAAAATGACAAAGTTGTATTTTATATTTTATTCACAGACTACTAATATTTCGTTGCGTGTCTATTATGTTACAAAACCGCTCGATACCTCTCTTGTATAGAGTTTATTAGGCGGTAGCATCTCTCCAAAGGAATAGATGACCAAGCGCTTTGAACAGCGGTCCATAACTGACCTCATTTGATAGTCTAGCTTCAGCTACGGTTTTCGTGACGTCAATCCAAATGTTCTCAATCGGATTGAGGTCAGGACTTTAGGCTGGCGATGACAATACAGTTATTCTGTTTTCGTTAAGCTACCGTCTCACTCTGTCACCATTGTCGCAGTATGTATTGTGTCATTATCGTGCTGATAGACCCAACGCAGAGGCATTTCGTTTTCTGCATAGGGTAACATAATACACTAATCAAAACGAAAAAGGAGCCACTTCTTTCTTTTGTTATATTTTATTTGTGCCACCAAGAACAAAGATAAAACTTTGTGTCCACTTAGTACACATATTCCAGTTTAAAGATTTGTAGCAAAACATTCATTTTTATCAACAGTTTTTTTATTGCAACTAAAAAACTGAAAGAATGTAAATTTTTTCACCAAGAGATAAATGCGTTTATCAAGTTGCTTGTTTAGTTTCTTGTCAAATGTGAAAGAATCAAAATTAATGTTGATGTGCTTGGTAGACCACGAAGGCGTAGAGTGTACTTAACAGAGATTCAGATTGCTAGGGTCATCACTCTAATTCAAGAGGGTCACTCAAGACGGCAAGTAGCCCGAATGTTAAATGTCAGTCGCACTGTTATAAATAGGGCCTGGAGAAGGTATCAATTTATGGTACTGTTAGAAGGCAACCTTACCCGCATCGTACAAGGGCAACTTCCGAGAGAGAAGACCGTTTAATACGGCTTTGGGCCACCAGAGTACGCAGCAGTACCGCTACAATGCTCCAAAATCAGCTGGTTGAGAGTACAGGAACCAGAATAAGTACCCAAACGATACGTAACAGGCTTCACGAACGTCAGCTTCATGCAAGAAGAACAGCTAAAGTACCCCCTTTAACCCCTGAGCATCGTAGAGCAAGAATATTGTTTTCTGAAGAACATGTTAATTGGAACTTGGAGCAGTGGAGCAACGTGCTGTTCACTGACGAATCGAGATTCTCTTTGAATCACATTGATGGACGAGTTCGAGTCTGGAGACGCCCAGGTGAACGTTATTTAGACTGCACTGTGGAAGAAAGGGTTCCATTTAGAGGAGGGTCCATCATGGTTTGGGGTGGGATAACTTTGAATGGGCGCACTGAGCTGGTGGTAATTCGTGAGGGGTCTATGACGGCACGTAGGTATATAGACGAAGTTTTAGAACCACATGTGGTACCATTTGCCGAGAACGTAGGTCCAGAATTCATTCTGCAACAAGACAATGCCCGCCCACACATCGCCAGAATAGTGCAAAATTACCTCAATGCCCACAATATTGAGGTTATGGATTGGCCCGCCCGCAGTCCAGACCTCAATGCAATCGAGCACGTCTGGGACACACTTGGGAAGCGATTGAAGGACCGTCAGCCAATCAGGAACCTTCAACACGTTGAATATATCCTCCTGGAAGAGTGGGAGCAGCTGGCTCCTCGAGTTATTCGAAATTTAATTGAAAGTATGCCCCGTCGTTGTGCAGAAGTTTTACGAGTTAGAGGAGGCCATACGCGTTATTAATTTTAAACTTTGGCTTATTTTTGAGAATGTTTTCATTAAAACAATAAAGAGCTTAACCGCACATTTCTGCATTTTTATTTTTTCCTGTAAGCATCACAAGTAGATTACAAAAAATTGTACTAAATTTTTAGAGAACAGTCCAACAGTATTTAAATAGAAATGAATTGTAATAAAAAGTTATTCCAGTAAAAAAATATCCACATTTTTAACAGTAGCTCCTTTTTCGTTTTGAGTAGTGTAGTTTACAAAATCTGCAGATAAACATCTTGGGTCATACTATTTGAAATACGGAAAATGGGACCAAGGCCATTCATGGAAAAGCATGCCTATATGATAATACTCACACTCACATTTTTAATAGGTTTTTTTTTTGCGTATTGAAGACAAAAAGTAGATCTTTCTAGTTTTGTTGCCATCGATATGTTGCCATATATGGCCAATCGATAGGTTTTACAGAGCGCTGCTTTTTTTGCACGGGTTTGTATATGTAGGTACGAGTAATTCTACTGCTTGACAAACTAACACGTGCAAATAATGTTACATCTACAGCGATTTTATTTCCTTCACATTTTTTAAATTTAAAAATTCGGAACTAACATTTTGGAAATTATTTTTAAACACAAAAATGCACATAAGTAGACATTAAATAATCTACCTTTGACTAAATACACAGCCACACAAAAAAAAGTTTCTGACCTGGGGGTCTCACTATATGTACTAAATGTTTTTTGAGGTCGCCGAATCCGAATCTGGGATCAGTTTCATCCCAGCACGTCTGGGTTCGGCCATAACCTCAAAAAACACCCTCAAATTTGCTATATCCGTTAAAACCACAAACCCTATGGCTCCGAAATCTCATAATCCTATAATACAATAACCAAATAACCCCACAACTCCATAATCACATAATCCCATAACCCTAAAAGCCGATAAAAAAAGTTTCTGACCTGGGGGTTTCACTATGTGTACTATATGTTTTTGAGGTCGCCGAATCCGAATCCGGGGTCGGTTTCATCCCAGCACGTCTGGGTTCGGCCATAACCTCAAAAAACCCTCAAGGGTGGTTTTTGAGATTACGGCCGAACCCAGACGTGCTCGGATGAAACTGACCCCGGATTCAGATTCAGCGACCTCAAAAACATATAGTACACATAGTGAGACCCCCAGGTCAGAAACTTTATTTTTTTTTTGTGTGGCTGTGATATTTATTGGTAATATCTTGTTTTGATTTTTAAATTTCATTAATAAAAAAAAATTATTAGAGTACATACTCCTTCAGTATGTAGTATCGTTTTTTTAAGAATATATTTTCTCAAGAACGCAACACCTTTATGCTCGAATCGCACTTCAGAAATGAGCGAGTAGTAGAAGTCCAATGGAAATATTCAATGGAAGATTGTTTAGAAGAGTTTGGCAATGAGTTTCATGATGTAGCGTTCGATTACAATACTTTCCAGTCTGCAGTGCGACGTTCTGTGAGTGTATAAACTGCGAGAAACAGGACGTATGGGAAGAAAAGAAGGAAGTGGCCGACCAAGAAAACGGACTATCGAGTAGAAAACATCCGACAAATTGAGGAAAATGCTCCTAGAACTTATGCTGTTTCGCAATTAACTGAAGGATATGTTGGTATTTGCGATACTGTTTCAAAAAAGACCTGTGCTTCTTCCCATACCACTTAGTTTGTCACCAAGAAATAGGCGGCATTTTGCGAGTAGTACTTAAACAATATTAACGAACAGTTCTCTAATAAATTCCTTTTTGCTGAAGAACCTTGGTTTTACCTGAACTGGTATGTGAGCTCTCAAAATATGAGAATGTGGAATTTGTTCAGGCGGTGTAAATTTTTTGTTGAAGCCCCTCTACAGCCACAGAAAATCGGTGTTTGGTGAGCTATTAGTAGAACAAGAAATTTTGGAACAATTTTTTTAATGGTACTTTCATTGGACAAAGGCATTAGAGAGAAATTTTAACACCCTTTCTTAACCAGCTTGATGTGATGTTTCTCCATGCGACTTCTTTTTATGGTCTAACCTTAAAAACACAATTTTCAGACTAAAATTCCTGATTCAGTGCATCTCTAAGCTTACAGCAAAAAATAATGAAATAAATGAATAAATAATGAATCATTATCATATCTTACACATGTTTTCAATTTGATCACAAAGATATGCCAGATTTGGTTGGACCACATTGGTCCAACCAAGGTGGTGGGTATGTTAAGCAAATGCTTCAAAGTTTTTATAACTAAAATTTTACAGAAATCTTGTCTGTTTTCTCAATTTGTAGGGGTATTGAAAAAGATATTCTAGTACCTATTTCAACTCTTACAACATTGAGTTTGAAAGGTAATTAAATATAATCTATGAATTATGACTCCATAGTTAGCAATATGCAATAAAGCATGAATTAAGTTACGCGCTACGTTTTCATAACCGTTGTGATGACTTAATTTTTGGACGCACGATGTTTAAAATATATACATAAATTCTATGATCACTAGTTTCTTGGCCACACTGTTTTCAACTTCGCCGCATTCTATAGCATCATACCTATCTGGTACGAACTGCTTCCATAACAGCATAATATGTAAATGAGGGTTGTCATATACATAAGTCAAAAATAGTCAAGTAAATTTTATGAATCATCATTACTGTTTACATTAAGATAAAAGATAACAGAAACCTTCAATACGACTAACGACTAACGACTAATTCATGCAAATGCAATTTTTTGGAAATATATTATTCATAATATATTCATATACAGTGTGTCCACGTTAAGGACTTACCACTGTTGTAAAATCTTTATTTTTCGACCGATTTTGATTAACTTCTTTTTTTATAAGGTATATATTCAAAATGCGCATTCACCGAGTGGGTAACTTTGTTCTTGGTCTGTAATCATGGGCAACTACGACCACTTTTATGGGCTCAAATGTCAAAAATTACTATTAGGGATTTTTTTTATAAAAAAACTGATGACGAATTCTTCTTTATCATCACTTAAAACATAGCTGTACCGATTTTCATTGTTCTAAAATGCAATGTCTAAGAATACGGTCTCCGAAAAACTCAATTTCGTATTTTGAAAACAATTTCCCTTCAACCTCCATTTTCACCCCTTTTCCTGGGGGGATTTTCCTTAAAAACAATTCGAACCTTTCCCCTGTTGAGTTTATTGCGTTTACCAAAATTGAAGACAAGAGCTCAACACGTTCGAAAGTTATCAGTGTTTACTTTTATTGCTGTTTGATATGTGTTGTGAAAACAAAAAAAATTATCTTAGTTACCAGCTGTCAGATTCCAATAGTTCATACTGTTCTAAAGAAGTAAAAAGCATACTTATTCTTTACAAGAAAAAGTAGAAATAATAAGATTAGTTGGCGACGGAACACATACCTTTCGTGAAGCAGCTAATGAGTTTAATCGACGACATCCAGAACGCAATATTAACCATGTAACAGTTTCAAATATTAACAAATATTTTGACCAACATGGTA
Organism: Aromia moschata; assembly: GCA_029963805.1. Classification (NCBI taxonomy): domain Eukaryota; kingdom Metazoa; phylum Arthropoda; class Insecta; order Coleoptera; family Cerambycidae; genus Aromia; species Aromia moschata. The sequence goes on from JAPWTK010000555.1 coordinate 94,249, forward strand.
CAGTTGAGAGACTTCCTAACCAGCATCGTGATCGGGAGCGAAGAGGAAACCAAATGATTCTTGATTATTTTAATGATAACCCACATTCAAGCCTTAGATATGCTAGTAGGAATTTAAATATTTCTAAAAGTAAAATCTGGACGTGTTTGAAAAAAAGCGGTAAGAAACCATTTAAGCCAAAATTTCTTCATACACTTGAAGTTGGAGACACTGGCAAGAATGGAATTTTGTTTCTGGCTACAAGGTACATATGTACCTAGATCATCCTGATTTTTGACAAAACATTTTATACACGGATGAAGCTACATTTACGACAAACGGTATTATATCGTCACAAAATATCAGAATGTGGAGTGAAAATAATCCACATTGGGTAATTGAGTGTAAGAGACAATACTCCTCGAAGGTAAATGTTTTGTGTGGCATTTTAAATGAAAAGATTATTGGGCCATCCTTTTTTTATGGAAATTTGAATGCTGCCAGTTTTCTCAGATTTTTACAAACAGAGTTTACCGACGCACTTGATGAGCTTCCTCTTGATTATCGCTACAATTTACATTTACAACTTGATGGAGCACCCATCCATAATGCTGTCATAGTGAGAAATTGGTTGAATGAGAATTTTCCTAATTGCTGGATCGGAAGAAGTAGTCCTCTTATTCGTTGGCCGCCAAGATCCCCAGACATTACGCCTCTTGATTTCTCTCTTTGAGGGACAATACAAAAATAAATTATAGGCTACAACCCGAGAAGAACTTTCTGATCACATTAGAGAAGCATGTCAGAGTATAACTCGACAACAGTTCTTCAGACTTCCCTTTTGTTGTGTTCTATAATTTCTTAATTTTGTAAAAAAATTGTAAGTATTGAATAATACAATTTAAAAAGGGAATCCGTTTTTTTTTCTCGGGCACCTTGTATTTTAGGACAATGAAAATTGGTACGGTTATGTTTTAGGTAATGATAAAGAAGAATTAGAATTCGTCATCAGTTTTTTTTCTAAAAAAAAATCCCTAATAGTAGTTTTTGACATTTGAGCCCATAAAAGTGGACGTAGTTGGCTATGATTACAGACCAAGAATAAAGTTACCCACTCGGTGAATGCGCATTTTGAATATCTACCTAATAAAAAAAAGTTCATCAAAATCGGTCGAAAAATAAAGATTTTACAAGGGTGGTAAGTCCTTAACGTGGACACACTGCATTCTATAAGTTAAATACACCAACCCTTGCTCATGAATATACGGTTACGTTAGCGTTTTTTGAATAGATGCCACAAATAATCACAGACCTTATACATATTTCTCCTCGCAGTAACACGTGTAATTTTCTGTGACGTAAGAGGATTTCCTTTAATATTTTTTAAAGCGAGTATTAGCCGCGTTTATCAATTTCTAGAACGGCACAATAAAATTTAAGCAAATCAATAGGCAAATAACGATAAGATAAACTAAATAAACAATGATTCTCGTATATAATACAATTAAAGTAAATGTAATAGTAAAAAGTGGCGTATGCTAAAGCTATAGGTCGTGTTAAAGTTCGCAATTTTTATTGTCAGCAAGAAAAATTGCAATAATTTTTATTGCACGCATGCGTATTTATGTTTGTTCGTGCAATTTCATGCAGATAAAGATTGCAATCCCGGAGTTATAACACAGGCCCACATTTTTTTTTGACTATGGATAAGAACATAGTTTGTTCTCTGTATTTTTTGACGCTGAATCCAAATCCAGTGTCCGTTTAACCGTAGCACGTCAGGATCAAGGTCATTCCAAGGTCAAATCGCGAAATAAACGGTTAAAAGAGTGAAATTCATGCATTTCATGCATGTAGTCCTAATTATGCTCATGATCTTCTGTTTTTCCTTACTCTTTTATCTTCAAATGACCTGTGTAATGGATTTCGATTCCGTTTTTTTCTCATCACTTTCTCTTTTTAACATCCAACAGAAGTCCGCCATCATCTTTTACATTCCATCGACCCTGATATCGTCGTTCCATTTCTCTTATATCTTGGTGAAAACGTTCCCCTTGTTCTTCGCTATAATCTCCAAGATTCTGAGGAATGGAGTCTAAACACGTTTATTCAATGATTCACTCACTGATTTTCAGTAAGATGATTACTATGTAGTTAGACGATATTCAGTAAGGTGGCTACGAGAATTGGTATCAACTCATCTAATGTACATGGATACACGGACTTAGATATCTTTTACCTTAACAAATAATAGCAATACATTCATGAAACCGAAAATCCTTAACCACATTTCCCTAATACAGCCTAAGGTACATCATGAAAATGATACCATTTACGGTATTCTATCATGGGTTTCAGATTTGGATTCAGCAACTTTAATTAATGCGTTAATTTTTTTTAGTTTAACTCTCATTAATGCGTTTTTTAGTCATTTGACCTTGGAATGCTCTTCGAAGTCACATAATATGGTAAAAATAACATAATTCAGCGATCCAAGAAATATAAAGATATATATTTATTTATTCTCTTTTAAGCCTTTATTTCGCGATTTGACCTTGAAATGACCTTGATCCTGACGTGCTACAGTTAAACGGACACTGGATTTGGATTCAGCGTAAAAAAATACAGGGAAAAACTATGTTCTTATCCATAGTAAAAAAAATATATTTTTTTGTGGGCCTGTGTAATTATTGCGGCTATCTGCAATTTTACGTGTTGCCAACTGTTTGACATAACCTCAACGTTCAACGTGCTGTGCCATCGTTTGTATTGTGTTTTGTGGTATCTAAAATTTCTGTATTTTGTGGTTTTCTGAATTTTCTCTTACTGAGAATGATTTAGTCATGGCTATTTTGTGTGTTTAAAATGGTTAAATCTTTGTAGCAACTGAGTTTATCATTTATATTTTGGTAACAGTGGCTGGCAACTCAAATTAGCAATGAAAATTGCAAAGGCCGCTTAACTGTTATAGCTGGCTAATGTTCTCCCCCGTATATTAAAAGGGGATCAAACTTGACTGAAAAGCATTCGATTAAATATTTATCCGAATTATGTAATAAAAAATAATAATTGTTTTAATGTAAAATCAATGATTAATTGCCTTCCTGTTAGAGGTATACGAGTTCTATTCTGATATGTAAAATATTTTTTTTAATAATATATGAACAACTGAACATATGAACAATGAAATTCCGAACAAGAAATTGATGGATAGATTATAAATGAATAAGTTGCTCGGAGTCATAAAATCAGAAGTATTCAGAGAGTGCATGTTGAGTTCGAAAGCAATCAATCAAGAAAGTCATTATTTATTTACGTAGTAAGTTTTATGCAGTTGTACATACGATTGGATTTCAAAGGATACGTTTGATACGTTTGTACTTTACTGAAAATTGATTTATTTTGTTTCTACTGAAATGACAAATATTTCTAAGAAATGCGATAGTAGATGTCACTGGATGTAGTGTGAAATTATACCAGGCTACGAAGTCTAGAATATCCTATTCAATCCAGAGAGTCAAAATTTGTTGCTCTATATTTTTTGTGATGTTTTAGAATCCCAGAACTTTTTATAAAAAAAAATTATATGTGCCTATAACAGAAACATCTTCAAACATTTTTCGGTATTTATTATATTTACTATTTTATTTGCAATAAACAGTTTCGACAAAAATCTCAAAGACAAAATGTTAGGATAAAATAATAATTCAGGCTTAATTCAGATTACCATAACTTTTACAGATCTCGAAATTTAGAGAAAATTACAAGTATAAAAAGATTTACTTATTTACTCGGTGATTATAAAATTTCGCTAATATTTTGCAAGCCGTTTTCAAGATCTTCTGGAAAGGCAGCCATTTTTGGAGAAAGAATTTCGGAATTTTTATTTGAAGATTTTTGCTATTATCAATTGTCACCTAAAATATTCTGTTAGCGCCATGCCTCCTTACGAAAACACAACCATGTCAAATTCTACTAGCCGCCACTGCCCAGTAGGTACTTTCAACGTGGATTTTGGATATAATTTAATGAAAACTGTTTTCCTTCCTCTTTAGTTTTCTCCTTAGAATGACTGGTTCGTGTCAACACTGGTATCCTCGAATAATTTACGAAATCATACAATATTTAGTATATTATGGGTTTTCTGAGTCACTGAATCGATTCCGAAGGTTTTTTTGGATCTACCACCACCGAAGGGTGGAAATAGAGGCTGGGGGTGAAATTTTGAGTTTTCTCAATTCTTTACCAAACCGTTCCATACTTTGCATGCAAGGGTTTTTTTGTGTCTTTAATTAGATTGTAAGTTATTTTTTTTGATTTGCCACCCCGAAGGGAGAAAAATAGAGGTTGAGGATGAAATTTTGAGTTTCTTCAATTCCTTACCAAATCATTCCAAATTGTGTTTTACGGAGTTGTTAGTGTCTTTAATTCGATTGCAAGAGTTATTTTTTTGATCTGCCACCCCAAAGGGTGAAAAATAGGGGTTGGAGTAAAATTTCGAGTTTTTCAAAATATGTTGTCACATTTGTTATCAGTGACCTCATAAACCTCTACATATAGCTTTTCAGATTCGCACAAATTTTTAATTTTCGTCCGCCATATTAGATCCGCTATTTTAAATTTTCACAATTTGACCCCAGATTCACAATGAGTGATCTAAAAATCCCCTACATGCAGCTTTTCTAAAATTTCGAAAATATAATAAAATAATCTATATAAATCTCGGAAAACCTTTATTAAAGCAATTCGGCCCAGATCCAAAAAAAATTGCTCCGAATTAGGCTAACCGACGCCATATTTAGTCCAGCATATTAAATTTTATAATTCTAATGCCAGATATTGATTCAGTGCCCTGAAAAACTATTATATGGTGTGGTTCAAATCTCTAGAAAATTAAGAAAGTTTTGATTAAGAAAGTTTTAATATTTGATCATTGGCATGTTTTTTTTTATCATAATGTCCTAAAAGTTTTGGCACAAAATTCATGAACTTAAATCTTAACAATAATGAAATAATATCAAGTCGCCTTTGGTAACAAAAGATTGTTTACTTTGTTGACTGTCAGTCGAGGGTTATTTATTTTGAAGTTTATACTTTCAAATGTCGTATAAATTAGAAATAATAAAAAGTATATATAACTCTAAAATATTTCGAGTATTCGAGAATGAAAATATTTCTCGCAGAACCATTTATCGAACAATAGCGGAGTCCGAGCAGGGAATACCTTGTTTGAACCTTCCAAAAAGTGGAAGACCACGAGTATTTACGGCACAGAGGGAAGAGCGGTTGGTAAGAAGAGAAAGAAACCAAGTTGGGATGTCATCAAGGAGACTGGCTCGTCAATATGACACTTCTAAGAGTACGGTTGACATTGAAGAGGAATGGTCTGAAATATCGAAAAAAGTGCCCCAAATACACTCAAGGGCAGCTTCTACGTATACCAAGATGCTGCCGTCAACTGAGACAGGTCTACTTTACCGATGGCAAGAGCATTATTTTAGACGACGAAAAGTATTTCACTTTGGCTAACTCTGAAATGAAAGGAAATGATGGGTTTTATACAAATAACTTAGAGAAATGCCCTGACAATGTAAAGTTTAAGATTAAAGCAAAATTTGCCGATAAAATCCTTGTCTGGTGCGCAATTTCTAACAGGGGCATATCGCGACCTTTTGTGGGAAGAGTGAGAGGCGAAACTTTTAACAGACAGGGGTATATAGAGAACTGTCTTTTCAAATTGCTCCAGTTTGTCCAAGAATATCATGCTGAGGATGATATCATGTTTCGGCCAGACTTCGTGTCATTACTCTAGAGATACGCAAAACCGCTAATCCTACTAACTTGCCTCAGGCTCGCCCAATAGAGGATTTTTGGGCTTTATTGTCGCGGAAAGTTTATGACAGAGGCTGGGAAGCCCAAAACGAACAGCAAATAAGACGTCGAATTTTTTGAAAAATTGAGAAAAATTGACTTGAATTCCGTCCAGGGCCTCATGAGAGACATCCGAAGAAAGTTGCGTCTGGTAGAGGAGTATGGGCCGCTTCACATAATTTGATAGTATAGTTTAGTTAAGCATTAAGATGTAGTTTATGATAAATAATTGATGTTTCAATAAATCTGTTCATTAAAAAAAAAACTGCTATAAATATTTTGTGCCAGAACTTTTAGGACATACGTTATACGATACAATACCAGTGAACCGGTTAATAGTAAATTTTCAACTCACTAAGGGCCAATTAGACTATTAAAAATTGTGACATACCCATGAATTCCAAATTATAAAAGTATAATATTTCAGCTTGAGGACAATTTGATACATGAATGTATTTGCCGTAAATTACAAAAAAACAAAACGCATTACCAAATAAAATGTTATTAATGACTAATTAAACACATTGGACATTCCGCATCTTTTTTGGTACCAACTATTAATTCAATTAAGGTCTAATAAGCACTAACAATTTTCTCTAAAATTATCCATATTCATTGAATAAAACCGTTTTTAAAATTTTTGATCAGACCAGATATTCACTCTTCACACAAGCAAAAACTATTTGCACAATTTATTTTCAAAAAAAAAATAATGCTGAAACAAGCTCTGTTTGTTCATTTAGTTCAAACTTTTTGGCGGTCGCTGTGCCATCCATAAAGTTATAGACCATATGGGAAATATTTTTGTGTTTGTGTTAAAATTAAGCACCATATGGGAAATATTTTTGTGTTTGTATTTAAGAAATTCTTTCGACTGCCAGTTTTTTTGGGCATGTCTTTAAACAGAAATAGGGCTTATCAAACATAGTTAAAAGTTCATAATATAGGTACGAGTAGTATACGAAAATTTGAAATCGACCCAAGAGTAAAATACCTTTATTTTCGACCTTAGAGAAAAATATTATAAAGAAAAGTTATTCCTTTGTAAAAGACTAGCTTCAGTATGAAGTTTCAGTGTAGCATGGTGAAAAAGCGGTTCCTGATATTTTTTTCAACTTATCCCCGTACCACAATTCGAACAAAATCATTCGTCATTAAAATCGTAATTTCTGGTGACTCTTCTCCAAGAAAAATATGGTTATTGTTCAAAAAAATGTAAATAGGCAATGCATAACTCAATTATCAAAAGGTCAGTAAGAAATGAAAAATTTTTGGCGCAAACTTTATTTTATGTAAGACTAATACAAAAAGTTGGAAAGCGTGTCTAGAATAACATCTTTAATAAATGTTTTTCAAAAATATAACTGCTATAAGGTGAAAATAATTTTAATTTTACAAAGAATATGACAACAGGATATCTATCAATGAAGAGCTAAACTTTGAATGTCGCAAAACATCATGTCAAACTTACAAATAATAGGTACTTATACACTGTACATTTTAAAAACATAATGTATTTTTTTCTAATGTTATTATAAAAGTGTCGCCTCTGAAAAATGTGCTTTCTATGAGGTTTACTATAATTATTTATTTTTTGTATTATTCTTGAACATAAAGTAAAATTTGCACCAAAAATTCGTTTTTTTCTTGCTGACCTTTTTATAATTGAGTTATTTGTTGTCCATTTACATTGTTTTGAACAAGTCGTAAAAAAACAATTTTTTTTTAGAATCCGCGAAGAACAGCCAGTAATAGACGTTATCGAAATATGAAAATCGAAAAAGGCCACTGAAAAATAATTATTTTTTTTCAAATTCAATTTTAGGCACTTAAAATTTATAAAATCTTTATCATTCTTATTTTGCTGTGATAGTATCTACAACTCTCTAAGAAAAAAATGAGCCCCGATTCGTTACTCTAGGACTATCCGTCGAGCAAGCAGAGCCGATTTTCGAGATCCATATATCGATCGAAATGGATCGAAAAATCCATATATCTCGAAAAATTTTCAACGTTTTTCAGTTTTGAAAAAACGCACTTTTTTGGCTTGACGGGGGTTAGAGTTACAGGAAGTAGCAAGTTTCTAAACGTTAATTTGCAAACGATAGAGCAAAAACAAAAAATGTCAATTTTTGACAGTTTTTTTGACATATCTCGAAAAGTAATGCAGGAATCGATATTAATAAAAATATGAATCGAAAGATCTTTTTATGACCTACAACTTTCTAATTTAACTTCCTTCGCTACGAGCTTTAGTTTTTTTTTTTATTTACGAAAAACCGTTTTTTTTTTTGTTCAACGTTACGAATTTTTTTAGGTTAAGTTAACCGTTAAAACGCCAAGGACAAAAAAACGCTATCTTTCTTAGAATTGTATTCTATACGACAATATTTTGTATTTCCTGTTAAAGATTTTGGGAAATTATACATGGGGCGTTCACCTTTTGATTGGACTACTGGGTACTTTCCACGTGGATTTTGGATACAATTTAATGAAAACTGTTCTCCTTGCTCTTTAATTTTCTCCTCCGAATGTCGCTTAACTGGTTCACTGGCACAGTTTTTGTCACTGGTTGTGCCAAAATTGGTACCCTCGAATAATTTACGAAATTATACAATATTTAGTAGGATACTATGGTAAATGCGGGATAGTTGCCCCTGCAGTATACATGCCCCACTATCGATATTATAGAAACTTTGATATGTGGGGAGACACCTAGTGTAGAGACAGAATACTATAATCAGTTGTTATTGTTGGGGGATAATTGACGTTCGTGCGTACGCTATTTCTTTGTGATATCGCTAGTGAAAATCAGGTAGGTACCTATCAAGTTGAAAATGGCCGATCCCAGTCACTTTACATAAGTGGTTTAGATGTATAATGAATCATATTTTGATATAAATCTTAAACGTATTAGACTCAAGATACCTAACCTGTACGTACATTTAGCGGCAAATGAATCAGTTTGTCATAACGAATTAATAATGTCGAATGAGGCATCTATCCCTGAAGTTCGGGATACATGCCTCATGTCGATATAGGGATACACGCCCCACTATAATTTTATGTTTCTGTTTGTTTTTAAGAAAGAAAATGCCTCGAAAGTACGTAAGAAAGTTATCAGCAGCACCGAGAGCACAGTGGACAGAAAAGGATTTAGGAAATGCTATTACACATGTTACAAACAAATCAATGGGTGTAAATGAAGCTAGTCGGGTATTCAACATTCCTTCTCGGACTCTAAGAAGACGGATTTCTTCTGGAAATCATAAGAAAATATCTTGTGGAAAATTGCCAGCACTAGGTATTGATAATGAGAAGAGGTTAGTTAAACATATTCAAAAATTACAACATGCAGGATTTGCCCCAAATAGGTTGACTGTCAGAAGACTTGCGTACCAATTTGTCCAGAAACTAGGTCTAGAAAAATCATTCGAATCTAATTCGAATGCCAATAAGGAAAAAAGTGCTGCAGGGTATGACTGGCTGAGATCCTTTTTGGAAAGGAATCCATGTCTGTCTGTAAGGAAAAGTGAAGGGTTGTCACTCGCAAGAGCCAAAGGAATGTCACGTGATGAAGTGGATGCTTTTTTCCAACTGCTTAAGAATACAATTATCGATAATGATTTACAAAATTCACCCGGTTCCATATTTAACATGGATGAAACCGGAATACAAATGAATAACAAGCCAATCAGCGTAATAGTGTAAACTCCAAAGTTGTAGTTTACTTCAAAGGGAGTAAAGATGTCCATGTCGTAACCGCTTCTGAGAAAGGCGAAAACGTATCTATCATTGCATGCAATAATGCAGAAGGAATGTTTCTTCCTCCTGTCCTTATTTTGAAAGGGGTAAGAAAAAATCCTGATCATTTACGAGGATTGCCACCGGGGTCAGATATATATATGAATTCCCGATCATCTTATGTAAACTCTGACCTCTTCTTGATGTGGCTTAAAAATCATTTTGCACCACGAAAGGGCGCTGGTAAATGTATTTTAATTCTAGATGGCCATGTTTCACACTGTTCCATTGAAATGTTGGAATTTGCGGAATTAGATAATATTATTATATTATGTCTACCCAGTCATACAACCCAAGCTTTACAACCACTGGATAAGTCATTTTTTAAACCCTTAAAAGACTATTTTAAACAGGAGGCAGATACCCACATGTTTCTAGCTCAGAGCAAGACAATTACAAGAATGCATATAGGCGAACTTATAGGAAATGCATGGCAAAAAGCAGCTACAGTTGGAAATGGTTGTGCTGGTTTCCGAGCAACAGGCATATACCCATTAGATCCACAAATAATTCCCGATCATTTCTTTCAAATTAGTGACACCGCCGAAGCAAATGCTGCTAGACAACCATCAGAAATGGAAGTCAATCTTTTGGCAAATGTACAACAAGAAGATGATGAATCCAATGTACCAATGGACCAACCAGGAATCACGCAAGTGGACCATCCACCTAAAAATAATTTTGAATGGCCAGAAAATTTTTTTTGAAAACGACGAAAATGATATATTCGAAGTTGAAGCAGGTACACTAGACCTAAACCAACTCAGTGAAACCAACAAACAAATTGAGAAGCAACCAACGCCTTCAAAATATTTAGATGAAGTAGTGCCCATACCTGCTATTCCAACAAAGAAATTTTATAAAAGAAAGCAATCTGCGGCTGTGTTAACATCTGCTGAAAATATGCAAACTCTAAAGCAAAGAAAACAAGATAAATTGGAGAAAGAGGGTAAAAAACAAGACAAACTAAATAAGGCTAAGAAAGATAAAAAGAAACCACCAAAGCCAGAACCTAAAAAAGCATTCCAAGTCTGAAGAAAACAAGGTAGAATGTAGATGCGTAGAATGCACCAAAAATTATTATGAAACTCGAGAAACCGTGGACTGGATTTGTTGCGTCAGTTGTTTGAAGTGGTTACACGAAAGTTGCACAATGTACAATCCAATGTGCAACATATGTGGTAAAAAAAATAAAAGAGATTCTGTTAAAAAATGTTTGAAAATCGATTAGTCTATTTTTGTTACTGTTTAGCAAACATGTTTTTATTTTTATTTTATTGTTAAATATAGCGTAATGTGTTATGTTTCACTTTTACATTAAAATGTACGTACCTACATAATGATCTACATGTTTTATTTGATGATTTTAATCTACTGAGGCATGTAACCCACAACATGGGGCAACTATACCACAGGGTGGGGCATATATGACACAGGTTGGGGATAGATGGCCAAAATCAGAACATTTAAAAATGCCATATTTAACTATCAATTATATGTATAACGGTGTAAACAAATGTATCTTAAGCAAAATTAATGTTGACTGATCCTATGTTGTGCTCACAAAGTATTCAATTATATTAGTACATTTTTTATTAATTATTTTGCTTAAGTGGGGCATCTATACCAAAATTACCTTAGGGGTTTTATGAGTCACTGAATTGATTCCGAAGGTTTTTCCGAAGTTTTTTTTCATTCTTTCATTAGGTTTACTATAATTATTCTTGAACATAAAATAAAGTTTGCACCAAAAATTTATTTATTTCTTGCTGATCTTTTTATAATCGAGTTATTCGTTGTCCATGTACTTACATTGTTTTGAACAATAACAATATTTTTCTTGAAGAAGAGTCACCAGTAAATACGATTTTAATGAGCGATATTGTTCGAATTGTGGTGAGAGGATAAGTTGAAAAAATGTCAGGAACCGCTTTTTCATCATACTGCATTGAAACTTCATACTGGAGCTACCCTTTTAAAAAAGAAGTAACTTTTATTTATAATATGTTTCTCTAGGGTCGAAAATAAAGGTAGTTTACTCTTAGGTCGATTTTAAATTTATGTATGCTACTCGTATAGGAGTACCTTTTAACTAGGTTTGATGGACGCTATTTTAGTTTAAAGACATGCCCAAACAACTGACAGTTAAAATAATTTCTTAAATGCAAACAGCAAAGTTTTTCTCATATGGTGCAAACTTTATGGATGGCACTGTATAATTTTTTTTTTCGTATGTTTAAGTAACTAAACCTACTAATTTAAAGAAAAAACTCACCTGTACTATACAGATTGGCCAACTCCTGGGCCCCTTTGTGTTGCGGTCCCCATCTAGGGCTCAACCGTTCCCGGGGGGCGGCCACCACTGCGCAGTTGGCGTTGGGGTCATCCTCCAGCATGGAATTCTCCAGGATCTGCTGTTCGGTCTTCACGGGGGCTAACAGGTTCGTGGCTACCGTCGATGCGATGGGATGATCCAGTACTTCTTTGACGCGGGGGGAACAGCTCAGCGGTAAAGCCATTGTTAACGATACGCAATTCACGGGAAAAAATCACAGACGAATTTGGTACTTTTTGCTCGGCATGTTGGTGGAGTCGCCCAGCACTCGGTTGTAGCGAAGCGATGGACCTGGGGATGAACGGAAACTAATTAACTCTCTGACCGACGCACCTTGACGTTTGCCGATTTGACGTGACGTTTGGAATTATGCCAAGTTGATTTCTCAGCTACACAAAAAAAAAGATCCTGGATATTGACCTTAGTCGCCAGGCAATATAGCAGAAAAGTGTGCAGTTTTTAAAAAGAGTCCTGAATAAGGTTTCTCGGCACGATAATTAGGTAAAAAAATAGTAGAAATTGTTTGTGTCTGTTTTGGATAAAATCGGTATGTAGGAACCTTGGTAAAAAAAAATCGATAAAAGTGCCGTCAATCGTTTTTTTGCGGATTAAGGGACGTTTTTTTCGTAAAACAAGAAATAGCACGTTGTAGCGCTTGAAAAAAATGAAAAAAATGGGTTTTTGGTGATCAAAATCGGTTCAGAAGTTTTTGCACAAAAAAATAAAAACCGATGAAAAATGACCATTTTTTTAAATCGAATTACAAGGGTTCTAATGGTCGCAGAACCACGACAGTATTGTAGCTTTTGGTGGTGCCTATTTGCAGTAAAAATTTCATGCAAAAATAATAAGAACTTTTTTGCATAAATCGAAAAAACCTAAAAAAAGGTCTTTTCGAAAAACGGCTTGAACAAGCCGAAAAATGGTCGTAGAGCATTTTTCCTGAGCTTAAATTACTCGTCATTAAATTCCCTACAAATCCATGATCGTGACTTGTGGGAGAGGTTCCTTCAATCGGCTGAAAAACACGTTCGAAAATCAGGCGTCGCGTTGCTCCGAGCGCTCGGGTAAGCGAGTGGACGCGTGGTGGGGGAAGCCTCTCCCGCCGCAGACTTCTGTCAGCGCGTCTGTGGCGGGAGAGGCTTCCCCCACCACGCGTCCACTTCCCCTTCACTCGCTTACCCGAGCGCTCGAAGCAACGCGACACTTGATTTTCAAACGCGTTTTCAGCTGATTGAAGGAACCTCTCCCACAAGTCACGATAATGGATTTGTAGGGAATTTAATGAAGAGTAATTTAAGCTCAGGAAAAATGCTCTACGACCATTTTTCGGCTTGTTCAAGCCGTTTTTCGAAACCACCTTTTTTTTACGCGCTACAACGTGCTATTTTTTGTTTTATGAAAAAAAATATTTTTCGTCCCATCCGCAAAAAAAAACGGTTTTCGGCCCTTTTATCGATTTTTTTACTAAGGTTCCTACATACCGATTTTATCCAAAACATACACAATCCATTTCTACTATTTTTTACCTAATTATCGTGCCGAGAAACCTTATTCAGGGCTCTTTTTAAAAAACTGAGCACTTTTCTGCTATATTGCCTGGCGTAAGAGCTGGGTAATTCCTGGTGAAAAAGTAATTAGCAATTACAATTCCTTTTTTTCGTGTAGTTGTAATTGTATTTAGGTACTTTTTTTTATTAAAGTAATTTGGAATTGTACTTGCAGCAAAATCGTTATTGGAATTGTAATTTGTAAGTATATTATTTGAACTATCTAATTACAAATTACTTCTACAAGTACAATTACTTTTTCCAATTATAATTACTTTTTCTAAAAATTACAATTACTTTAAGTAAATGCGTATGTGGTTTGACAAACAAGAACAGACTTGCGTAAATTTCCACCTCTGGGAATCGCATAATCCTATTTGCTTCTACTTTATTTGAAGAAAGCGTTGTGACGCGGAAGCGTTTAACCTCGGAATTAAGGGGTTAGGTGGGTTTGAAAATTTCAAAAAAATCGTTTTTTTTTGTCTTATTAAATAGTACAATATCTTTAAAATATTCTCTTAAAATTTCAAATTGATCCGAGTAAAATTCCTAAGAGATAGACCCTTCGGAAGTTCCGCCCATCAGGCCACGTCAGTGCAGCGCTTCGCAGGTATTGGCGATTTCAGATAAGAATGCGCCCGCTGGGTGGAATTCGTCACAGGCAAGAGCAAAAGGATGCCCTGGATATTGCCGCAGCAACAGGTACTTTGCTTTATGGTGCCGGAATCGATGATTCTATGTAAGTAAAAAAAATAATAATTTTTTTTTGCATGTTATTTCAATTTAAAACTTTAAACGCGTTTATCTCAAAACTCAATTTTTTAAGTCGGTGGACACGATTTCTCGAAATGTTATGAAGCGATTTTGTTCAAATTTTGCACACATCTTTGAAATAACATTATCTAGTCATTGAACGAAGGATTTTTTTTTATTACAACTAATTTTTTTGAGCCAATACATGGCGAAAATTTGACCAAAAAATGTGTTTTTTTGTTCAGTCTGTCAAAAATTCAAATTTTATTTTTTTTCCTTCGTCCAATAACGAGATTTATCCATGTACTAACGAAATTATTTTGGTTTTTTGATTTTAGATGTACCAATAATGAGTTATACTGTCCACGGAAAGAGCATTTTTTTTTGAGACGTCAAGGGAGATGAGGTACCAATGGCTGAGTTTTCGGAATTTTTAAATAAAAATTTCACGAAATACTGTTTAAATATGTATCTTTGACATGCTGAATTGTTTAAATAAAATATATGATTGTATATATTAAAAAAAATAGTAAAAATACCCTTTTTTTGAACCTCTGAAACCCACCTAACCCCTTAACATAAAGTAAGTATATATATTTTATTATATGTAATTATTATTAATTTAGAAACTATACGGAGTAAAACTGTGTTGTCTATAGTATCAAGTTTAATAAAAATATTATATATTATATGTTACTGCTCTTATTTCGAGCTAAGAAAACTTCTGGTTCGGTTACTAAGCCTTTCAGCCATACTTTATTAATCCGAAATTTTTATAATAATAAATATTGGTTTCCCAACTTCTCATATAAGAGAAACCATTGTGCTCGTGGGGAAAAAATGTTAATTTTTGTTTTTTACGTTTTAAGTCGTTTTAAGTAAAAGAACAAAAGTTCCGAACAAAAAAAATATTGTCGATCTGTCTGCTTGACTGTCTGTCACTGTCTGTAGACTGTCTACTCACTGAGTAGACAGTCTACGTACTCAGAGTAGTACTCAGTGTCTAGGGAATTTTGTTAGCACCAGTGGCGGTTGGTGGTATTTCAGTTAACCATATCTTGAAAACGACGCATGGGACCCACTTCAACTTTTTAGGTGATGACTGATGACTATACACCTCTTACAGAAAGGATTTATAGTGAAAAAACCGTTAGCAAAGTTTGCGAAAAAAATTTCAACAAAACTGCAGCACACCCTGGGATCTCAGTAACGCTCTGTAGAATATTAGCAGTATATATATTTTTTTTCATAATCTAGAAACAAATAATAAGGAGAGGTTTTTCGATTCGTTACAAAATATTTTTTTTTTTCAAAAAGTTATGGCCATTTTAATTTTGGGAAACAAAATGTTAATATAAAATTAAAATTAAGTAATTTAATTAAAATTACGAATTAAAATTAAAAATTGTTGTGCAAAAACTTTGCACAACACTTTTAATTAAAATTTTTAATTTACCTTTTTGTCTGTTTGGTCACTATAATTAATCATAAAAGTAATTAGAAAAGTAATCGCTAAATCCATTTTTCGTGTAATTGTAATTAAATGAATATAATTCCTTTCTTAAAGGCATGTACTTTGTAACTGTAATTAATTCCTTACTTTAAAAAAAGTAATTTGTAGTTGTAATTATTTTTAAATTACAAGTAATTACCCAGCTCTAATATTGACCTTAGTATCCACATGTATTTTTCGACGCAGAATTCGAATCCAACCTCAAAAAAGTCAATACACCCTCAAAATTTTGAGATACAGTGATGAAATAGGGTAAAATCAACCCTGATATATTATGATGACAAGAAGTACGTACAGAAATTACTCCTGATGTAAAATCATTAGTTTGCGTAGGTTGGTTATTTTAGATATAACATTTGACAAAATACGCATTTTTTATTCCAAGAATATATTTCTGGGGGGTTTTCGAGGTTGCTGATTTCAACATGCCAAAAGCAGGAAATGTACCCCAGAGGTGAAAATCGAGTATAACAGGGGTTGAAGGGGATGCGAAAATGTTTATGTGACAAAATACACAACTTTTATTCCAAAATTATATTTCCTGGGGTTCTGGAGGTTGTTCAAATTTTAACATGTCCGTAGCATGAAATTTGTTTCAAGTGTGAAAATTGACTAAAAGGGGTGCAAAACGTTAATTAAACAATATACGCAACTTTTACACCGAAAGTCTGTTTCCAGGGGGTTTTGAGGTTGCTGCTTTCAAATCTCAATATGATTTTGTAAATTTGATAAATCACGCATTTTTTTCTTTTTGTTATTAAACTTAACTTAAAAAAGAAAATTTGTTATTAAACAAAATGTAAAAAATCTTCGAAATATCCGTTTTTTTTTTGCTTAGAAAAGTTTTGTTATTTAATTTTACATAGGATGTGATAAGTTGGAAAAATGATGTTGAATTTTGATATGATAAGAAAACACACCAAACATCCAAATCGGTCTAATAGTTTTTGTACAATAATTTTGCAATCCAGCCCTTTGTGAAAAAGCGTAATTTTACAAAACTTTATACAGCCGTAAAATAATACTTGAGCAATATAAATATTTTTTACGTGTAAAAGAGCGTGCAAGCTTTCGAACTTTTCTTGAAAATTTAAAATGCGTCCATTAGGAGAACTTTGGGAATCTGTGAATTTTCGATCAAATGATATCTAAAAAACAGCTTAAAAGTACTCGGATAGACGCTTCATTAAAAAAAAATATATAAGTAAAATTTCGTTCACATGGTTCGCGAGATACAAACCTTTAAAGTTGACGCAGTCGCGTGTTTGGTGTTTTTTTTTAATTCTCTATGAAATTTATTAGTCATTTTATAGTATGTACTATATGAGTGACACTTAATGGTTTGTTGTCACAGTCATTCACCAGAAAAAGTACTGCCATATAATCAGAATAATCACAAGTTAATCAAGTAACATTCCCGATGTAATTCGATATAACAATAGAACAATTGGCGATCAAATTTTATAAAAGAAGGCGGTACGGTCTAACGGTATGTTGCACAATGAAACGATTATAAATTATAAGAAGTTGTTCGCTTTCATGCGGTCCAAATATAGGTAACAAAAAATAAAGTCCAATAAAACTAGGCTATATATTTCGTAAGCCACAATTTGCTTTCATAACAAAGGTGTAAGGAAGTGCAGTGTCGCATTTGCTTAAAAAAAGGGCTCAACTTCGGTTTAGAAAGATGGATCAATTTAGGGGTCGTATATACTTGTATTTTTTGATAGAGGAGCGTCCCCTGAGTATAGGGGCACAAAAACGTTTTTCAGGAAACGACCCCTAAAAAAGTTATGATTTTTTTTTAAATCCCATGTCAAGTCTATGGGAACTTTTATTTAGCAACAGTAATCATAGATGGCGATACTAGAAATTCCTGCGCATGAGCAGATTAGGAAGGTGAAAGATAGCGTCTGTCTTGGACCAAATAATGATATTTGATATATATGTATTTCAGTTGTATCTTTTATTAGTTAGTTGTATGTATATTAAGATTACACAGGATAAGTTAGGTTAGGTTATATTATGTTATTGGAAGTCATACATATCTCCTTGTTGTTAGGTTGGGTTAGGTCAATATGGTAGTTTCTTGGCGCCATCTATGATATATACTGCCAAGTAAAAGTTCCAATAGATTTAACAAGGGATGAAAAAAAATTCATAACTTTTTTTGATAGGTTAGGGTAGGTTATATTATATTAGGTATTGTAAGTCATGCATATCTCCTATATATTTTGCTAGGTTAGGTTGGGTTAGGTCAATATTGTAGTTTCGTGGCGCCATCTATGACATACATATATTGCTTAGTAAAAGTTCCCATAGACTAAACATGGGATATAAAAAAAATCATAACTTTTTTAGGGGTCGTTCCTAAAAAAGAAGATTGTGCCTCTATACTCAGGGGACCCTCCTCTGTTGAAAAATATATATGACTCCTAAAAGCCATCGTTCTAAACCGAAGTCTTGCCAAAAAAGCTCTGTTTTTAATTGAAAACAATACTTTTTTAAAACCGTTCAAACACTTTGTAATTATTTTATCAAGTGTCTATTATATTTATCTGATATAGATTTTGCTTAGGGACCTCGATTTAACATTTAGATGTTAGAGACTTCCTGAAACATGAACCCTTTTGGCACATAATCTTTTCATAAATATCCCACTTTTCGTTGCTGTTTATTTTGACATTATCACTGTCTAACAGATTTTCTGATTTCTTTTTTTGAAATGTTTACCAAAACCAAAGCCGCATCAACCTCTTTGAAGGTTTTATCTAACAAGGGATTTCGAACTTATCTAGCTAGATTGTCAAGCGGGTCGGATATTATTCGGAGGTTATTGATCAATTCATGTACTTGTTGATAAAAAAAACATTACCTTGCTATACTAGCTGCTTACGATTTGACACGGAACTGAGAAAAACATTAACTGAGACTAGTTACTTAACCTCACCTCCGTTTTTAACCCATGTGATGTCAAATAGAATGGCAAATGTGTAAATTGTCCTCAGTTATTTGTATGTTTATTTGTTTTTAAAGTTTTTATCAGAATAAATATAGATATATACCCAAATCTTTTATCAAAACCTGACCAGTTTTATTTAAAATTCATCTAAATTAATTTTTGCACAATGTGATGAGGCATAAGAATATTGTGTCAAATTACTTACACAACATAAATTAAATTGACTAGTAAATATTAATTAATTAAGGTCTTAATATGTAGATACAAAACTACTAAAGTTCTTTGACAAATAACTTTAACGTATTTAACACGCATTTTATCAGGACTTTCTAAACCAAATTTAAAAACAAAACACCACTGAAAATACATTGATGATACCTTTCAAATGATATGCCAATTGACAATTGTTGCCATTTAAGATTACTATTGTTATTGTTACTACGCCGCATATGGACCTTGCGCGAATAAGTTTGTAAAATTGTAAAACATATATGTCCTAGCAATCAAAATCGACCTATTTCGGTGTTTCCGTGGTAAATCACTAGTTTCCAAAATTAATCATTTTCTTCCGCTGGTGCTTCAGGCCGTTTATCGTTCAAACCTAGGCCTAAATAGACATAAATAGACAATGGAATGGCGTAAACACGTAGCGCTGCAACGTCTTAAAATTAATTAATGATGACTAATGACTAGGGTCTGGAAAGTGTGCTACAATACAAGGTCGGACTCGTAATCCGTCATGTCATTGATGGAAGGACAGATGAGAGACCAAAAAGACAGGAGTAAAAATGTGTTAATAATGTACTAATACATACATACAGTAAGCGACACCCTAATGCGTACATAGCCGAATGAAGCAATTGATAATTTGACTTCTTTATTGAGCAGATGGAAACATGAGGTGAGAACCAATCGCGATCTAGTCGCTAGCGCAAGCGTATGAAAGGCATCCGGTCTGTTAGTAGGGCTGTTTGAGTTAAAATTTGAAATACCATTTTATATTTTATCTAGTTCTGATAGTCTAGTGCCTGATTATAAAAGTGCGTTATTACGAGCGTATTGTAGAAGCACTACATACATTCATATAAATATGGATATTTATCACATTGATCAAAAAGTTCAAATAATTAAATGATATTTTGGTGGTCAGTGTGTACGGGAGATTAAAGCCATTTTTAACGAAACATTTCCCAATAGGCGGGTCCCCGAGCGCTATCGCAGTTAGAATTTGACATACGCAGATGCTACTAACATGAACATGGTGATTACGTCAGATTTCGGCGAATCTCAACAGAGGCGGACTCAGGTCATTATTATTACAAAACGATAGTTCACAGAAATTTAACGTACTAAGGGGCTAACTATTACAAAATGGAGCTGTCTTTAGGTGTGGTAATGTTAGTGGTCCCGAAACATGGCACTTAAAAGATATTACCCACGAAGCCTATAAAATTTCGACCTAAAATGCGAAGAAATTTGATTCACAAGTTATAAAGTTTATGACAGTTAGATTTTTAACGACCAGTTATAAAAGTAGGGCATACAGAATCCGTGTTGTTGCCATAGTTCACAAGTCGGTGATAGCAGTACACTATTGCTTTCTTCGTCTCTTGTTAAACAATTGCGGTTTCCTTACAATTGATTAGAATTTACTTCATCAATTTTACCTTTAAACCGACAAAATATTCGAGTCTTACTTGCCAAATTTTATACCTGCCAAATGGATATTTGGAACAGGTCTACCCTTGAAGGAAGACTCGTTTTTCCAGGGTATACCTGTTCCAAATTCCTGCTCCTATAATACCTGTTTTGAGACAAGGAAGTTAATATTTCGTCAGATTAAAGGTAAAATTAATTAAGTAACACAAAATCAGCTGTAATAAAACTGCAACTGTTTAGCAAGAGACGAAAAAAAGTTGCAAAAATATGCCATGCAAAATATCATACGCTAGTTAAAAAGTAATGTTACTATTTGTATCAAACAATTTATGACTTTTAATTGGTAAGTAGGTCCTTTTAAGTTTCATTTTTCGTGACCACTGACATTACCACATCTAAATACCGTCGTGTAATAGTATGCTTCATAGTATGTTTATTCGAATATTCACTAATGTATTATGATGTATTGTCTGTGTATCGCTTTGCAATAATAGTGACCTGAGCCCGACTCTGACCTGAGCTACGATTCGTCGCAACGTTGCTATTTAGATTTCCGCTAAAAATCCCCACTAAAACCAAGCCCCGCCGGCCCAAGTAAATTCGCATAACTATGACAAAAAAATGTATCATTTAATATGTTGTTAATATCCACCTATGTACGCATTAGGCTGCCGCTTACTGTATGTACCTATCGCGCGTGTCATTCAGAAACACCGACTGTCTTCAATGCTTGAACGTACGTTGCCACAACTAGTAGTTTTTTCTGCATTTCTTCTCGTTAAACGTTTGGCCTGTACATATGGTAGTAGAAGGAAAATGATCGTTCCGTATCTACTGAAGTTAAAGGTGAAAATTCAAAATAGTTCACATGTATAGAGGATGACACACCAAGCACATTATTTTCACGATTTTCTCACAGTTGTTTGTATCACTAACAGTTGTTTGTTATCACTAACATCAGTCAAATAATACTTTTGTATCTACAGATGACAATGCACGTGTTACAACTATATAGCCTCTGTTTAAAAACTCTTTTTACCACCCATCAAATTCCGGGCGAAAAAATTAAAACCCCCTTAAAATTCGTATCAGAACATTAACGATCTTATTACCGCAAAAAATATGTTGTTTTGTCCACTGTCCGCCACAGACACGTTGATATTCTCTAAATATGTTTTACGCAACGTGGCTACGGAAATGGAAAATCGGATACATATTGACTGCGTCATTATTGCAAAAATAGACATAAAATACGATAACATGTAAATGCACTACACGAATTCTAAAAGAAATACGTACACGGTGCAAAATACGTATGTACATACGTTTATTAGTTAATTACTCACGACACATGAAATTGTTCAACTCGGCGTTCTACAGTTCCCTCGATCCCTCTCCGAGAGATGGGACTCTCGCGCGTGTTACCAGGCACGGTCAGCGGCGTACGTATGCACGGGCAGAGAAATACTCACGTACATAATTTACGTTAAAAAATACGTTGTACCACACTTGCCGGACTCTACGTAATGACAGTGATGATGACGAATGCTGGCGCGGTAAATCTGGAATTTCATTGGCGACGTCTAGCGTTCGCGGACGCACAGCACGGTCGCTTGGAGCATCGTGATAGTTGACGTTAATAAATAATATTTCCTGTATTTTCTAGTATCGACATTTGTACAACTTGTAAATGTCTCATATTTACTGTCTGCCAGGTCAAAGCAACCGACATACCCGACTGCCTTGAAAAGTATATGCTTCTAATACTATCAAGAATAACATATATACATTTCAAGTTTCATAAAAGTTTTGAAAAAAAATTTTTGTTTTGAAATTTTGAATTTGTCTGCCATGACGTAACAACCGCGGGAACGGTCTGCCATTTTATTTTTAAGTAGCTATAATAGTATATTTTGACATACGGCAAAACGGCAGCTTTAATCAAATACATTTTTAGTTTGCCAAATTAACACACCTGTCGCCCCTGTGTGACGCTGAACCTACCGCCACTGGGCTTAACTAGCCCCCATCTCATGAACGGTAGGTACACCTGAGTAACTGAGCAAATTAGAGGCTTTTATCAAATATCTGTTTACTGGCTCTTAGACTATCATTAATAACACAGCCACACAGCCACAAAAAAAGTTTCTGACCTGTAGATCTCACTATGTGTCCTATATGTTTTTGGGGTCGTTGAATCCGAATCCGGGTGAGTTTCATCCCAGCACGTCTGGGTTCGGCCATAACCTCAAAAACACCCTCAAATTTGCTATATCCGTTAAAACCACAAACCCTATGGCTCCGAAACCTCACAATCCTATAATACAATAACCAACTGTCCCCACAACCTAATAACTCCATAACCCTTAGCCACATAACCCTATAACTCGATGCTGTGATCATATAACGCAATCTCTCACAATGAAACTGATTTTACAGTTCTCAAGCAAATATACACCATAAAGAAATCTTTTAGTAAATAAATTTATGTAGTTATGTGGCTATGTGGTTACGTGGCTGTGGGGGTTATGTGGCTGTGGAGTTAGTGGGTTATTGTATTATAGTATCATGAGGATTAAGAGCCATAGGGTTTGTGGTCTTACGGATATGGTGAATTTCAGAGTGTTTTTTGAGGTTATGGCCGAACTATAACGTGCTGGGATAAAACTGACCCCGGATGCAGATTCAGCGACCCCAAATATACAGTACACATAGTCAGACCCCCATGTAAGAAATTTTTTTTACCGTGTAATTTTACTTTGTTAATAATTTTGATGTAGATTGTAGATGGCACTCTAGTGAGACTCTCTGAGTACATACATATAAACCGGAGTAACTTTTTTGCGCCTCGAATATTTACTTTTTTTGTTGAAAATATCGATTTTTCGCAAAAAAGAATACCTTTGAATGTCTTTCCGAGTAGTCGTTTTTGAGATATTTGCGTTTACTCGCAAAGCATTTGCTCCAAGCAATTACTGCTTGGAGCAAATTTATTTATGGAGTTTTTAATTTGCTACAAATTAAAATTTATTGTCCCAAGACATTACCAATAACAAAATTTTGTACAAAAACGTTGGTTTGTAACAAACGAAAATCGAAAAACAAATTATAACTTTGATACTCTTTATCTTATTCTTCTTACTAAATTTTGGACTAAGGTAAGTTTGATTAAATCACTTAACCCAAAACATCTACCTACAGTTTTGCTCTGTACCATTACACAGACCTGCAAAAAAACCCTTTTTTTGTTTTTTTTTTGAACCCTAATAGGTGATTTCGAATGTTTTTGACATGCTGAACACAATACCGTTGTCCAATTTACCCTATCACGTCACAATTTTCAGTAAACCTAACCTAAATCTGCAAAAAAGGCTTTTTTGGCCTATATTGAGGTCCTCATAGCTCGGCAACGAAATGAGATTGGGTAAAATGGACTCGATCATCATATTCAGTAAATCAAAACCTATAAAAATCAATAGGAAAAAATAAAAAAAAACATTACTATAGATGGCGCAATTATTATTTTGTTTAACTGATTTCACAAGAATTTCCAGAAACTGTGTTTCGGAAACGAAGAAAGAATTCAAAATTAAATAGGCTACTCCAAAGGATTTTGACTTGATAAACACGATGCCGTACTAGTTTTTCCCCATAAAAAAAAGAATTATTGGATTCGCATTTCGAATCGAATATTAATATTAGATTCGAGACGAAAAATTCGTAAATTCGAATTATTCGCACACCCCTAATTGCGCCATCTATAGTAATGTTTTTTTTAATGTTCACTATTGATTTTTGTAGGTTTTGATTTACTGAATACGATAGTCGAGTCCATTTTACCCAATCTCGTTTCGTTGCCGAGCTATGAAGGCCTCGAAATAGGTCAAAAAAAGCTTTTTTTTGCAGTTTTAGGTTAAGTTTTCTGAAAATTGTGAAATCGGACAACAATATTGTGTTCAGCATGTCAAAAACCCTCAGAAACATCTATTAGGGTTCAAAAAAAATCCTTGCAGGTTTATATTATTAATGAGACCTTGTACATCAATAGTCGTAGATCATCGTCTTCTTCCTAAGGCTGAGCGCATACTGGAGCTGCGCGCAAAGCAGAGATGAGAGCAGTGAGCAACGCGACGAAAAACAAACCAATGTTTTCCTGTCTGAACACGCATACTGACGCTTGCGTCGGAGATGTAAGCACGCTTGTATACTAGAGCAAAGTGACGCGATCAAACATTTTTGTTTTCTCTGCTCTCATCGTTGTGTTATGTACATTCCAGTTCACATAAAGATAATAATTTAAGAGAAAATGCATATGAAAACATAAAATCTAAAATACGTTCCATAAGAAATGCATATACAATGATATCGTTAACCAACAAATTTGCTATCATTCGACTACTTCACTTGGCATTTTTAGTTGATAGACAATATAAAGGAGTTCTTTATATAGTCACTCTAACACCTTGCACTCAGCGAATGAGACTGGCGAGAAATTTCATTAACCCATTAACGCCCAAATGGACACAATTTTTCTTCCTTTTTGGAGCGTCATCTCGAAGGGAAATTAATGAATTTACTCATAAAAACCACTTATCCTAATGTTTTCGGATGTGATCTTTCGATTTCGGGGTCAGAATTGTGATTAAATGCTCTAGAAAAAAAATATGGCTGACTTTTTTGGAGAAGAGTATTGAAAATTTATTTTTTTCATAAGTATATATTTTTGATATTCATATATATGATTTCATAAATTGATTATTTTTTTTTATATAATTTTTTTTTTAAGTACTCTAACCTACTCCGGATTGTGGGAGGAGGTGGAGTTAATAGTTGGAGTTATGTAAATTTTTTTGCTGACCTAAACTGACTCTAATCTTTTCAAAATGGCGGATATTGCATAAAATCTCATGAAATATGAATTTCTCTCTCTAATATTAACCAGAAAATAATGTTATTGTGAGGTTTTCTTGATCAACAGTCATTTTCCTCAATCAAAACAATACTACAGAATATATTTGATTAAATTTTCAATTTTCAATGATGGCACGGATTCATGGCGGGCCAAAGAAATGGCGCGTTTTTCATTATAAAAAGTAAATAGGAGTTTGTAATTATCTTTTCCTATGTCATTTCATGTTATAGTAACATTTTGAGTTATTCCTAGTAAAAAAAGTATGGAATAATATGGCGGATTCAATATGGCGGACATCATTCTTGAAAATTCAAAATTTGAAAACGGAAAAATTACAGTCATATTTTACGTAGAATTCTGAAGGAAAATGTCCTCCTCAATCTTTTCATGAAAATGCGTTCTATCTGAGTAAAAAATTATTTGTCATTCTAACCTCAAAACAAGGTTTTTTTACTGTGTTGAGGTTCTCATGATGAAATCATGAGAATTATATATTATGCACTTAGGGATGCTCGGGCGCAAACTGCTCGCCGGAAGTACACAGCCTACTTGTTTCTCGTGGTGCATATACGATTTTTTCTCACACCCACCAGAAAGTACGTTCTACGTACTATCCTTCGAATAAATATGCGAGGAAGTTCCGGAAAAAAAATTCGTCAATGCGCCCGAATTCAAAATATATATTTTCTATTTATATGCGAAGTTCCGAAAAAAAAATCTTCAATGCGCCTACATCCCTAAGTACATAATATATAATTCTCATGATTTCATCATGAAAACCTCAACACCGGAAAAAAACTTATTTTGTGGTTAGAATGTCAAATATTTTTTTACACAGATCGAATTTTTCTGAAAAAGATTGAGAGGACATTTTCCATCAGAATTCTACGTAAAAAATATGACTGTAATTTTTTCCGTTTTCAAATTTTGAATTTTCAAGAATTATGTTCGCCATATTGAATCCGCCATCTTGGATTTCAGATTTTTTTCACCAGGAATAACTCAAAATGTTACTAAAACATGAAATGACATAGGAATAATTTAATTACAAACTCCTATTTACTTTTTTATAATGAAAAAACGCGCCATTTCGAGAAATCCGGCCGCCATTTTGAATCCGCCATCATTGAAAATTAAAAATTTAGTCAAATATATTCTGTAGGATTGTTTTGATTGAGGAAAATGACTGTGGATCAAGAAAAACTCACAATAACATTATTTTCTCCTTAATACTAGAGAAAAATTCATATTTTATGAGATTTTATGCAATATCCGCCATTTTGAAAAAACTAGAGTCAGTTGAGATCGGCAAAAAAAATTCTATCATGAACTCCAACTATTGCCTCCACCTCCCTCCGCAATCCGGAGTAGGTTAGAGTACTTTTTGAACTAAAAAATAATTATATAAAAAAAATAATCCCCAAATTTTCAATACTTTTCTCCATGAAGTCAGCCATATTTTTTTTCTAGAGCATTTAATCACAATTCTAACCCCGGAAATCGAAAGATGACATCCGAAAACATGAGGATAAGCGGTTTTTCTTGAGTGAATTCATTAATTTCCCCTTCGAGATTGACGCTCCAAAAAGGACGAAAAATTGTGTCCGTTTGGGCGTTAATGGGTTAATGTGTAAACTTTCACTGGCATGCAATTTAAACTGGCGTTATTACTGGCGCCATCACATCATTGCACGTGTAAACCCGCTATAAGCTAAGCGTGCATGCCGCCTCGGCAGACACAGCACTCTTTTTATTATTCTTATCGCTCTAGATATCCGTTTACCAACCAAACTAAATTTAGCCGAACGAATGACTGTGGCATAATCGACAATTACTTTCTTTGCGCAACCCACGCCGGTCGGTATTATTCAAATGTCATATTTAAAATGGAACACTCTAGATGTGAGGTGTAGATTATTTCTTACTAGGTATACCGGGTGTCCCACGTTAACAGCCAATATCTTTAATATTGCCAGCCATCGTTACTTGATAACATGAATAAAAAAGGGTACGAAATACTTCGTCTGACTACATCCCAAGGATCGTGTTGCGTCGTGCAACCCTTAAGAAGCCACCTCAAATTTTTTTAAATAACGCTCTGTAAATTCGGAAAAATTCCTTGCCTTTCAAATTTGGCAAAATACATTATATAAATATACAGTGTCCGCTGTCCGCCATAAAGTTGGAGCGGAGTTGGAAAATTTTTTTTTTTCAATATCAGAGTTTCATAAAAACTTTTGGTGACAATCACTTCTATATCCAAAATAACTCAAAATGCACCAATTCAAAGTTGGTCTCTACTATTATAAAATTGGGATTTTCATCAGCCCACCATCGGCAATTCTGAGAAGATACCGTTCCATTGGAGGTAAAAGTTGCTTTCATAAAAACTTTTGGTGACAATCACCTATGTATATCCAAAATAACTCAAAATGCACCGATTCAAAGTTGACAGCTAACGTCTGGCAACTGTGAAATTTGTGATTTTGAAAAAAAATCTTTAGAAAATGGCCTAAATTGTTAATATTTCGAAAAATGTCACTAAGTTTTGGATTCACTCTACTGATAAACTAACTGAAATGAAGACATCTAAAACGCTTCAAAGCAGTATAAAGTCTGCCATTGCAATGCATACTGTGCTAATAATATTCGTAGGTATCGTTGGTTTTGAATATTATTGACATTCTTAATTGAAGAAAAGGTACTGTCTTAAGGATTATTTTCCAATTTTCTAACCAATCTAAACCAAATTCTAAACCTGATTCTAAACCAAAATTTTATTTAAAAATTTAAGATGGTAGAACCAATATGGCGACGAATAAAATCTCTATCATTTTGTTTTTGGTATCATTGATTACGATCTGGGGGTTACTAATGACAAATATGATATCAGATTTTTGGATTGACGCACGAGCTGAAGGGGAAGTGGCGCGGTTGTAGGCGCCCCCCCCCGCCCCACAGCAAAAAAAAAACGTTAAATTTCGTTCAGTAGTTCCCTATAAATCTCAATTGTTTCCGGCTTGTCGAATTTGAACGCGCGCGATCGCTTTCCGGGCCGCCCACGGAAGAGGTCTCCCCCCACGGGGACCACCGCGCCACTTCCCCTTCGCTCGTGCGTCCACGCGGCTGCTCTCTAAAATTGCACGTTTTTCAGATGCGCTTTTGAGGTACTTATTATTATCGGTTCGACTTCAAATTTGATATGGGGGCCTTCAGTGGGGGGACTTCAGATTTGATATGGATAGGGGGGTTTTACTAAAGTACCTGTTTTTTCTTTTTCGCAATTTGCGCGAAAACTTATGAATATTTTTTGACAAAAATTTGACTGTAGATAGGTGTTGGAAAACCCTACAATTTGAGCCCCGGAAGACATTTCTAAGATAATTAATTACAGACCGAGTAATTGAACATCGAAAAATCGCTAATTTTCGCGGTTTTTATTTTTTTGTGCAAAAAGTTATCAACCGATTTTAATGATCCACAAACCATTTTATTCGTCTTTTCAAGCGCTATAACATTTTTTTTCGTGCCTAAATGGCGAAAAAAACCCTTTTTTCGCACCTTTTTTGCAATTTTTTTGCAATGATCCTACAATCGGATTTTGTCCAAAACATTTTCGTTCGATTCGTACGATTTTTCTCCTAATTATCAAGTTGACAAAGTGCCGCAACTAATTATTTAAAAAAAAAAATCTACACTGCCTGGACTATAACAGATTCGTGAGAAGTATCAAAACTTACTAGGATTTTTTTTGTTTTTTTCAATTATTTTTAAGTTAAATAATTGAATTTTGTCAAAGTGGCAAAGCCGGCAGATCCGGGCGGCGGGCCATAATCGGACGCGTCATACTACTTACTACTTGTATGTGCAAAAATAAAATTAATGAAAACAATAAACTGTTGCAATTTAGAAATAGATGTGTTAAACTTACCCTGTTATTTACGTTGAGATGTGTGAAAACTTTGTGGGCCGCCGCGCTGTTTAACCCGCTTTACATGACTAACACTTTACCCATGATCAGTCTGTGATAAAAGATATTTTTTTATGCATTTTCTTAGAGGGATCATAAGCCCCGAATCCTGCCTAAAGGTTAAAAAAAACTTCACTCTTACAGTTTTAAATAGCACATACATATATACATATATACAGGGTGTTAGAAAAGTACAGGAATAGCAAAACTAACTAGGAGTGCATTTTTGGAAAAAAATGTTTTGTTCAAAAGTTTTAGGGTTTTCCCCCGGCTATCCATTAGTGACCTTTAATTTGACCTTGAATATGACCTTCAAGGTTCCTTGAAGGTCGTTTTTTCAAACGGGAACACCTATTTTTAACCCCGGAATCGAAAATAGCGGAAAAAATTACAGTCGGATCCGACTTTGATTACCCTCATTTCAAATTGTGGAGGTCACCACCATCATTGGTCAATTTTGTGCGTTTGACTTTGGAGTGACCTTCTGATGAGAAGATGATTATCGTTGTCTCGAATTTTTCCATTCTTCATTTTCGGGCTCAAGAATATGCAGTTCCACGTTTATAAAAATGACCTTGACCTTGAAATGACCTTGAGGGACATGGTCAAGGTCAAATTCGAGGTTATCAATTAATAACCAGGAATAAACCTTTTGTGACATTGTCTCTCTTGTTTGCGAAGAATCAGTTTCTCACGAAATTATGAGATTGACTCCAGGGTGGTGACCTCCACAATTTGAAATGAGGGTAATCAAGATCGAATCCGACTGTAATTTTTCCGCTCTTCGATACCGGGGTCAAAGATAGGTGTTCCCGTTTGAAAAAACGACCTTGACCCTCAAAATGACCTTGATGGTCATGTTCAAGGTCAAATTAAAGGTCACCAATGGATAGCCGGGGAAAAATCCTAAAACTTTTGTACAAAACATTTTTTCCAAAAATGTACTCCTGGCGAGTTATTCTGTTGTTCCGGTAATTTTCTAACACCCTGTACATGCACATATGTATTTATATCCATAACCACAATTTTACTGTTATAAATTACCTACAATCTTTTTTTGCTTTAAATAAGTTTCCTAACTCATTCATACCTGTTATATACCTCAGTAAAAATCCTACTAGCATAATTTACGCCCAACTCATGGCCATGGTCATAGTTAAAATGATGACAGTAAATTTATTTATAAATCTGATTACAACACTTCGTTATATGTAATTGTTAGTGTTTTCACGTAATAGTCTCGAAATAGCGCGTCTTTTTGTTTCATATTCTAAGCATATTTGCATAGGTGTACGAATGCATTTATTATTGCAAGTCTTTCTGTTCACTTAGAATTTTCTGACCCTCGACTTCAAATGCGTTTAGCATATACATATACATATGTACATACATGCATCACTTATTAAAATTGAATGTATTCGAAACATTGTGTTTAATAATAATAAACTGCCGATTACTTGTATTACGAGATTATCAGACCGTAAGGTTTTTGAGGATGGAAGTGGTCAGATGCAATTTGTGGAAATAGGATGTAAATCTGGTAATAAAACATTACAAACAATTCTATTCGATTTACATTTAAAAACAATCAAATATGAAATCATTTTATGTTGTTAAAATAAATTGCATTACCCATTGTGTTAAAAATTCTATGGTGCGTGCTAAATCACAGTGTGAAAATTTTTTTCGCCTACTTTTAACGAAAATTGATCATATATGTCTAAAAATAGGATATCATGGGTGGGGTGGGGGTTACAATAAAAACTATTACTGCCACTCTAGTAAGTAAATAGTAGTATGTATAACTATCTAAAAAATAAATTTAGCAAACGTCAATTCAACTTTAACTTTAGTTTAATGAGTTAACAAAATATCAGAGCTGTTTCTTTGATTAATCTCTTAAGTCTACAATAAGTTTCATTTTTCGTCCTTTTTTCTCATTATTTAATTTTGAAATTGTTATTGAACAAATGATTTTCTTCTAAAATATGAGTTGCGAATGTGGAATCCCTTTTCTTCCTATTGTAGCTTCGTTTATGTTCTGCTAGTCTTGTATGAAAATTTCTTCCTGTCTGTCCAATATACCTGTCTGTCTGTATACTTTCGAGCAAGTACCACAAGTCAGCTTGTAGACTCCTGATTTATTTATAGACAATGTTGTGTTTTTTGCGTTTGTAATATGTTTGACTAGACTATTATTAGTTTTATACGCTATTATGTTGTTTAGTTTTAAAAGGAGCAAATAGTGTGTCTGTGAGTAATATGTATATGTATGTGAGCACTTGGGATAGACTTTCTTTATTGCTTTGTTAAATGCTTTTTGTATTAATAATGTCAATTATTTTGGAGCTTGAGTGTCCATTGTTAACTGCTGTTTCTTTAATAATGGGTAGTTCTTTTAAATAATTTTAAGTTGATAATGGTATTTTACATTTAGAAGTCTGTAAACTCTATATAATATACTATTGTAAGCTGCTGTTGTATGTTTATAGGGATGAATTAATTATGGATTGTTGTATTTCTATGAGAAGGTTTGTGCAAAATAGTGAATAATACAAATTTTCGGCGGAATCAATCCGTCATTATTAGCTTTCCTTTTAAATATATTGTGGATTTGTTGAGCTATGTGTATTTTTGAATAAATATTCGTTATATCTAGTTTTGTCGTTAATAATACAAATGCATATCACGTACCTACTTTATTTGAAAGCCTTTATATGAATCAGTTATTAATATTACAAGTTAAAATAACAGCCACAATCTTGATCGCCTTAATTTTAAAGCTTTACATTATCAGTTAATGAAGGAATAACTAACAATAATTCACCTTTATGGCGCTATTTTAAAAAATGACGTAGTGCACTTGTACGCTGAAACTGGAGCTGAAATTGTTTCAAGCGTAATGCTAATGTACAAAAAGTTAGTTTAAATTGAATTGTTACAATAAATAACCGGAAACGGTTCAACGGTGACGTGTTCCGTTTTAATGAATGCGTGTTCGAATACCCACGGGCATATTTTGTATAGGGCAATTTTGCTGAAAACGTAAAAATCAATACATTTATATGATTTTTCAGGAGTTTATGGCTTACGCTTCGGTAGAAAATTATACCCAATTATACCCAACTATTTGATTTATTAGAAAGTTTATTTTAAAAAAATATTTGACATGGATTTTTTTATTCATTTTATTAATTTCAAATTAAAAAATAAATAAAAAGTGCTAATGAAATTAAATCAATTACATTTATTTATTTATCCAATAATTTTGATTTTCAGCATGCTTTTACGTGTAAATTCGTAACTAATCCTGGAGTGGGACTGAACTGAAACTCCTTCACTGAGACAAAAATTGCAATTGTCAAATCCAGTAATACCTAAATTATATTGTTTACCAAAAATACATAAACCAGGAAAATCTGTAAGACCAATTGTCTCAGCGATATGATCCCCAACTTATAATTTGTCAAAATGGTTAACGAACGAGTTCGAAAATTTGCCTATTGCACAAACAAGTTTTTCAGTTAAAAATTCTAGTGAGTTCATTGACAATATCAAAAATATCCAATTGCAAGAAGGTGAAATTTTGGTCTCGTTTGATGTATGTTCATTGTTTCCAAGTGTCCTCCCGCAAATTTTGGACTAACTCAGGGAATTACTCGAATTAAACGGTTTAGACGATACAATTATTAAGGAATACATTCGGCTTACTAGTATTTGTATGAATCAAAATTGTTTTCAGTATAATGGTGAATATTTGCAACAACATGAGGGAACGGCAATGGGTAACTCCTTGTAACCGTTCATTGCAAATTTTTTTATGAGTAAATTTGAGTCAGAAACAAAAGATAAATTCGAGTATTTCCCTAGAGTCTGGTTTAGGTACGTGGACGATATCTTCGCGGTATTTGATACAAAAGCAATTAGTTTAGATAATTTTGTTGCTAAATTAAATAATCGTTTCCCTACCATAAAATTTACATATGAAATGGAATACAATGAACATCTACCATTTTTAGATGTATTAGTTATTAGAAATAGTGAAAATAAGTTAGAGTTTGATGTATATAGAAAAGAAACCGCGACTCTTAGATATGTATATTCCCAACGATTCACACTACCCTTTTCAACATAAAATGGCAAGTTTTAATTCAACGTTTGTTAAATTTCCCCCTCAGTAAAGAGAGATTTGAAAACATGACAAAAAATAATTAAGCATATAGCTAAGAATAACGGTTACTCAGTACCATTTAATAGATAAGTTAATAAGGAAGCGTAAATTTAAGAGAACCCTGTACAATTCCACGACTTTTCGTAGAGATACTGACAATTCGAAGTTTGTTGAGTTCCATATGAACCTAAATTCACGCACGGACTAGTGTTTAAAAATATTAATATCATTTTGGTTAATAATTCTAAAAATGAACTACAGACGCTTTTGGGTAACCCCAAAGAAAAATCGACAATAACAAAACGTCAGGAATATACAAAATAAGTTGTAAAGACTGTGATCAAAAGTACATATATTGGGCAAACAAAAAAGATCTATTTTGACTAGATTTAAAGAACACATGGCTCATTTGAAATATGGCAGAACGTAAAAATCTTGTGTTGCCCAGCACGCTTTTGACAAGAACCGTAGGATAGACATAAATAATTTAAAATTAATTAGAAATGTAACAAAGAGTAGACAGTTGGATGCTTGTTTGAAAGAAAGGATGATTGTTTGAAAGTTTAGAAATCATTAAGTGTAACAGTAGTATGAATAAGGATAATGGTCCGATACCCACCAGTACACTGTTTGGTCTGATAAACAAAGATGTTACGGTTCAGTGAACCGTGGCAACAAATTAAGTATAAATAGTGCAAGTGTGTAGGTTACAATTTAATTTTAATCTTCTCTTGAAGACGCTAACTTAGTTGGCGAAACGCGCGTCGAGAAAAGTATAGTAGCTCGGTGTTTCGTGGAAAACGTCCATTTTTTTTTAATTAGTAACTTATTCCAATTTGTCATGAACACTTTTTCGTATTGTATTCAATTAAATACTTACTTTAAACCTAATAAAAAATAATCCCTCTGATACAACTGAATCTACATATAAGTATAACAAATTTTGATGTGATTTTATATGATTCTAAGATATAAGATTCTTTACAAATATTCAAATCTAGAGAGACTTAAATCAATAAACAAACAATTCTTTGTGGATACATTTATTCATGTTGTTTCCTTTAAATTTCTTGGTTATCTTTATTGTACTTTTATTAACCCAAATGTGGAACTGTGACGTTTGTTTTTGTCCCTGCCCTTATTTATTCCAAACCTTAACCGGTATAAGGGCAAGGAATTTTCGTTGTGATTGCCTCATCCTCCCTACGATTTTCCTCTTAAAATTAGTTATACCAAATCCACTGTATTATATTAGAGCGTTATTCCATCAAATTTACTACAGGAAGATTTACCACTCCCATTTTGTCAGCAAGACTGGAATTCGGTATAAGCCGTTCTACATCAGCCTTTATTTGTTAGATTTATCCGTGTTTGAGACCAAATTCGTCGAGTGTACTCAGTTCCTCCATTGTTTTCATTAACAGTTAACTGTAATCTGTCCCGGGTTTATTGTATTGGCTTAAACTGGATATACTCGTATATATGTATGTACATATATGTGTGTACTCTTTTTTATGACCTTGTAAGTTTTGAGCTTTTTGCCTCTCCTCCTATTATGTTATAATAACACACGATGGATCAGAATTATGTACTGGGGTCTAAAACTGGTATTACGTCTGTACACTTTGATAAATATAAGTGATATGATGATATCCTGGAGTGGGTACTGGAACTTTCGGCGTAGAAACAAAAAACTGGATGTTTTCCACGAAACACCGAACTACTAATAAATAGGAGAAGTTTTAATCTTCTTCTGAAGATGCCAACTTCGGTGTTTCGTGGAAAACATCCAGTTTTTTGTTTTTTGATATGATGATATGTTAGAGAACAATACCTGTGGGAGCATATAATTAACGTACGCACATAATTAACAATGGCGTTATGACAATTAACATTTCCTTCGTAAACACAGCTGCACCGACCTCGAACGCGTGCATCTACAAACGTGCGTAACTTACTTACAACGTAATAAACTTTATCTCTGATTTCAATAATCTGGTGAAATGATAAGTATATATGTATATATGTATATATTGTATGTTCGTTTGTATAAGATGCTTTATAGATGGGAAGCATTGTCTATAATGACAATTAAATTTTTTGGATAATACTATTATGTTGTGGGTTATGACTAGGATCCGGAAACGTATACTGTCACGCAGAGCCGGCACTATACAACTCTATGATAATTAAAGTATAAACATTATTTTTTAGCGCATATTTCTTGCCCCTGTATACCCACGCCACTGACCGCGCGTACACTCCGCACTGGACTGCTGTCTAGCAATTCCTGTGCGGAAACCTAGGACGCTGTAATACAATTTCTCCGTAACACAGCAAGCTATTCCGATATTAACAGGTGTCCATTTACTTTGCTACCTGTCGTCGGTGTAAACTGGTCGACCGCCGATTTTTTGTCGCGAGTGACTAACTCGTGAGCTCGTGTACTGTATTTACATGTTACATGATTTTTGATTGCCTACTAGCAACACGCTGCGTAAAACGTATTTATAGAGACATATCAACGTGTTGTGGGAAGTATCGAAGAAGACATACGCAAAATAGATTTCTGTGGCTGACAGTGGACGAAACAACAGATGTTTGCGGTAATAAGGTAGTTAATGCTCTGATACGAATTTTAGGTGTTTCAGATATTTCGTCCCCGATATTGATAGCTAATAAACGAGTTTTGCAAATAACGGCTAAAAGTATTGAAATAGTAGTAACACGTGTTTCGTCATCTGTTCATGTAAATAATAATAATGTACTGATGTTAGTAACAACAAACACATGTTAGTGATACAAACAACTGTGAGAAATTCGTGAAAATATGACGCATTTTGCACCTTTAACTTCAGTAGATGTGGAACGATCTTTTTCCCTCTACAACCATATATACAGGCCAAATCGCTCACGTTTAACGAGAATAAATGCAGAGAGACTGGCCACTGCCACTGGTCGTGGCAACGTATGCTCAAGCAATGAGAGCAATTGGTATTTTTGAATGACACAAGCAATAGGTATGTACATACATTATTAACACATTTTTACTCTTGTCTTTCCGATCTCTCACATGTCGTTTTCCGTCAATAACACGACGGATTACGAGTCCGGCCCTGTGTTACAGCACATGTTCCGAACCCTAGTTATGACCAAGTTTAGAAAGAGATTTTATTGATGTTGGTGGTCTTCCTACTTTTAAAGTTTATTGATGTTGGTGGTCTTCCTACTGACCATCGCAGGAAGTTGATCATCCATTAAATCTCATAACTTGCTGTTCCATATGCACTTGTAATTTATTTCCTGACTTGCTGCTAGGTGGATTTCAAGTTTTAAAAACTTAAAATTATGATTTGGCATTTATTGCATATTTGGCATGACAATTAGCCACGAGTGTGAGCCAATGTGGTGGATTAATCTCGTGATATACAATTTCGTATTCATCCAGTTAATGATGGAAAATCATCACTCAACATCAGTCGGCTTTTTGTTGAATCGGTATGTTCTACGGATTGTACCAGGACGCTGATCTCGCTGGCTTGGAGCGATTTTGTCTTGTCCTTTTAAAAATATTCCTTGGAATTATAAGTTTTCACGAATTGTATGGAGAAGAATATACTGTTTCAAAATAACTGGATTACGCAGTAACTTGAGACCTTTGCCCTAGAGACATACTTTTCGTTTAGCTTAGTAAATGATTTCGTTCAGGTGTTTTGTTTAGATTTCGTCAGTATTTATACTACAGTATTCGTAATAAAGATGTATTTAGTAACATACAAAACTCTATATTAAACTAAAATTTAAATATAATCCAAGTATGAGTGTTGCTTATACATGTTAATTATATTATTGGCATCTTAGTTTACGCTACGAGGTGTGTAAATTATATAATGAGACTGGCAACGTAGCGCCCGATCTAGCAACTGCGGAGACGGGACTTGAATGGGCGGTAGATTAACATGCCATGCACCTTCAGTACAAGTTTGAACTTGTTACAGTCATTTGTTTGTTCTTTGTGGCTGTTTTCCTAACCCGTTTTTTTCTAATGCGTTTTAAAAATGAGTGACATTAATTTTGAGCAATGGTGTGCTATCAAGTTTTGCTTCAGACTTGGATACAGAGCAATGGATACTTTTGCAAAACTTCAACACGCCTACTGTTTTTACAAGAGCCCAGGTTTTTCGGTGATTTAAGGCATTCTCAGAAGGAAGAGAGTCGACTGAAGATGAACAACGCAGCGAACGGCCTTCATCTTCAAGAACCAATGAAAATGTCGATAGAATACAGGATCTTGTACTTTCAGATCGTCCGTTAACGACAAGAATGATAGGGGAAGAGTTAAATTTGAATCACACAACTGTTCATCAGATTTTGACTAAGGTATTGGGGATGAGAAAAAGTGCAAAAATGGTTCCAAAAACCTTTTGCAGGAACAAAAGGGCATCAGGAGAGAAAGGTGTGTTGACATTTTGGAATGGATTGAAAATTATGGAACGTGTCATTATTGATGATGAGAATTGGGTGTTTGAGTACGACCCGGAAACCAAGCAACCGGAAGCCAAAGCATGGAATGGCACATTTCAAGCTTTCCAGGACACAAAAGAGCAAGAATGAGCACGTCGAAGATCAAATGCATGATAATTTGCTTTTTTAATAGCCAGGGAATTGTCCACAAAGAATTCTTGTCCACAAAGAATCCAAAGAGGGAATTGTGCCTCCAGGCCAAATAGTAAATCAACACTTTTCCAGAGAGGTTCCTGAAAAACTCCCGAAAAAGGGTCATTCATGCGTGTGAGACCAAACAATCACATCAAGAACAACTGGATGTTACATCAGGACAATGCGAATTGTCATACAGCCATTTCAGTAAACGAGTTTTTAGCCAGTAAAAAAATTCCTGTGGCTCCTTAGCCTCCTTATTCGCCTGACTTGAGTCCTTGTGATTTTTTTTGTCATCTCGAGATTGAAAAATCACCTCAAGGGGCGTCATTTTCGGATCATAGAAAACATTCAAACGGCTGTAACCGACCAGCTGAAGGTTATTCCAGATATGAGTTCCAGCACTGCTATGAGGAATGGAAGAACCGTCTCCAGCGCTGTGTGGCTTCCCAAGGAAGTTATTTTGAAGGAGACAATACTGAACTGTAATTCTATTAGAATAAAGAAATTTAAAAAACCAGTCTCATTACTTAATTTACACACCTCGTATGTATATATGATGTTGTTTACAGTCACAATTTTTTTGCTAAACTCATGGTATCTGATTAATTACTTGTTAAGGAAATATGTAGATTGAGCAAACATTAGTTAGCGTTTATCCTTAATTATTATAGTATATTCTCTTCTAATTTCTTACTGTCAGAAAAACGTAATAAACGATGTTGTAGGAAACTGAAAACTCATCCTACGCTGAATATGAAAGAAGTGTTCCAGTTTTGTTTTTCACATAAACCTTTTACTTCTTTTTTTTCAGCATTTTTAGTGATCAATACCCTTAAAAAAGCACATAAGCTGACAAGAAAAAAATGTTCATGTCTACGACCTTTTAATTAACAACCCAGAAGACGATACTGACATACATGATCAGATTTTAGGGATAGGACACGAGAATTTCAATTTAAATAAAATGATCCACAAATTTTGATGGATAAAAGTACTCTACTCGTAATACATTTTTACTAAGTAAAAATGTACTAGAGTACTTTTATCCATCAAAATTTGTGGATCATTTTATTTAAATTGAAATTCTCGTGTCATCTCTGAAAAATATCCCTAAAATAAGAACATAAGTCTTATGTTCTGTGGTGATATGTGTGGTATTTGGCATATGTAGATTTTATTAGTTACATCCATTTAAAAGTTGTTCCAAAATATCTGAATAAACTGAAGATGACGTGCCTGGTAACAGGTAGCATGCACAATAATTGCAGTAATTTTGTATTGGCTAGATAAGGATATATTTTCTAAGTACAAAGCATTGTTGGTTAGCGTGACGTCGTAAACGCAGTACTTATATTATCACTAATTCATGATCAATTCTTGCGAGAATGCGATAGTCCGGGAGCCAGGTCAAAATTTGGTCAATTATTTCTTCTAGAACGATAATTAGTGAGACGCATCAGGGAGTTGTATCATAATGCCTCGTGAACGTCAGCTGCGGTTCCGTGGGTGGGATGAGAGGGGGTAGCCTCCCACGCACTTAGAAAAAAAATTTTAGTCATTTTCTCCTGACTAAAAATGTGTCAAACTATAGCTAATCCAATATCTTGAAGAAAAAAAAGTCAGCTGACTATAACATGGTTATTATACGTCAGCTGGTCACTTGAACATGAACAAAAAATGTATAGGTACATTCAATGATTTCCTCTCAACTAAAAATTTACCTGATGATAGCTTATGCTACTGTGAATGAATATAAATATCAGCTGGCTGTACCTCGGTGGAAAGATCGTTAGTTGATACCTTGAAAGTTGTAACGCAGAAGTTAGGCGGGAGCATCTATCGCCTATTTAAATGGACCAGCTGACGAGTTTTCCCTCGACTTACTACTCTAGCTGATTGTTTTTATCAATTACATAAGTATATTAACAATCAGGTTACAAATTTTCATCCGGGAGGAAATGACGTATCTTAAATTATTCGGCATTACGCTTCGATATGAGTGTTCCGATTAAATCAATATTCAGTATAGATACTTTAAAACTACTAATTATATAATTTAATAACTGAAGAAATATTTAAATAAGTAAATTAATCAATTTATAGTTTCTTGTAACTTAGCTGTTCCATAAATAACATTCATTTAAAAAAAAGTGATTGAGTAGTGCTTCAATCTTTAGAAATAATTTAGAAATTTCCTCCCGGATAAAAATTTGTAACCTAATTGTTAATATACTTCTGTAATTAATAAAAAAAATCAGCTAGCAGTAAGTCGAGGGAAAACTCGTCAGCTGGTGCATTTAAATAGGCGATAGATGCTCCCGCCTAACTTCTGCGTTACAACTTTCAAGGTATCAGCTGACGATCTTTCCACCGAGGTACAGCCAGCTGACATTTATATTCATTCACAGTAGCATATAAGCCATCATCAGGTACATTTTTAGTTGAGAGGTAATCATTGAATGTACCTATTTTTTTTTCATCAGATCAGCTGACGTATAATACACCATGTTATAGTTTTTCTTCAAGATATTGGATTAGCTATAGTTTGACACATTTTTAGTCAGGATGAAATAACTAAAAATAATTTTTTTTTTCATGTTCGGAAGCGTACGAGGCTTTATGATACAGCTCTCTGATGCCACTAACACAGGTCTACAAAATAAAACACCATGTCTATCAAAAACAAATACTATTTTTTTTTTTAACATCCAAACCCACCTTAAAAAATTTTTTTTTTTTCTTAGTTTTTTCCAACACTGATATTTGATTCTAATAGGAAATTTTTCGAAAACATTTCTTTATCTATTTTTTATGACCTTTATTTTGGTTTTTCCTGGGTTTGAGTCAGGATGAAATTTCACTAAAAATTAAAAAATTGATACTAAATGCATTTCTTACGTTGCTCACTACTATTTTGTTGTAGATGTTATATTTGGGAGCTGCTTAGATCTTTTTATTTATATCTATTTTGTTCTTTTTCATGTTTTGGTTTTTGTAACTGTTATACCAGGTGGACCATTTTAACCTTTAATAGGAAATAACTCAGCCGGTAAGCGAAAAAATTATAAAAAAGTTGTTGGGAAAGGAGGGAAGTTCGACCGTAACCTTTGACCCTCGACTGTTCACCATGAGGGTAATTTTTAAAAATCAAAACCACTTTTCAAAAGCTATTTTAGACCCCGGATTTGAAATGAGCGGCATATCCAAAATGGTACTTGTCAACAAGGTCACTTGCCAACTAATAAAAGTAAAATTTTCGGAAATTGTTAAATAACGAGGGCTAGCTGGGGATAGATATTGGAAACAGTAAAATTTGTCGGTTTTTTTAAGGTTTGTTCAAGGTCAAAGTGATTTATCAAGCGTGAAACCCTACTTTTGACCTCTGATTTGAAATGTTTAACGTCAAGGTCATTGGTATCAGGAAGTGACCTTATTCGACCCTGACGACTTTAATCAGAAAAATTGTTACTGTTCCAATTTTTCCCGCGCTAGCCCTCGGTTTAGAGACTGTTTCCAATTCCTTTCCCCGGCTAGCCTTACGTTTCTTTAACAGTTTTCGTATTCCCCCCTTTTACCCTAAATGCCGCTTTTGAAATCCGGGGTCAAAAATTGTGTTTACCATTTGTTTGACCTTCAAATAACGCTCAAGGCCAAAAGGCAAAAAGGTTACGGTCGTACTTCTCCCTCTTGCCCAACTTCTGTATACACTTTTTTATTTTTTCGCTTACCGGCCGAGTTAAAGGTTAAAATGCTGCGTATTAAAGGTTAAAATGGTCACCGGTATAACTTACAAAACAAAAAGAAAAATAACAAAATAGATATAAATAAAAAAGATCAAATAAGTCCCCCCTTCACAAATATAAAAACCCAAAAAAATAGTAATGAGCATCCTCATTTAATATCAACTTTTTTACTTTTAGTGAAATTTGACAGCTGTCATTAAGTCGAAATTTATTCTTGACTTCAGATTCGTGATTAGCGACCCAAAAAACCAAAATAAAAGGTCATAAAAAATAGTTAAAGAAACGTTTTCGAAAAATTTCCTCTATTAGAGTTTATGAGGGTTATATGGGGGTGTAGAAAAAAACTTATGCGGTAGAAAATTTTTTTTTGCCAAATTTGTTTTCAGTGCATCAAAATACATAGGACATGATGGGTTTGATTGCAAAAGACAGGACTTTTTTTATTTTGTAGACCTGTTATTTATCGCTTGAGAGGGACTTGGTCATGAAAAATCTGTCGCTGGCTCCCGGACTATGAGTTCTTTATCCCGATTTTAAAGGGATTGTCTAGGTATACTGGCGCTGGCTAGATTACCAGTGCCATGAGGGTAACTTATTTTTGTATTGTTTTTTTTTTATGAAAATAAAAGTGTTTTTGAAAAAAAATACATTTTTCGGGTTAATTTCAGAGAAAATTTAAAAACCAAGTACAGGGTGATCGATTTATCATAGGAAGTGAGTTTTTCTCGGAAACGGATGAGAGAAATTAATTTTTGTTTACGGTAAATCACTTTTATTCATCTTCACTCGAAATTAAGGCAAAAATAAAAAATATGTCTTAACGACGCTAGGCGTCGCGACGACTTTTTTTCCAGCAGCATACCTTTTTACTTTACCTAATTGTGTGTTCTTTTTCTATTTACCATTTTCTTGTATTTTGAATATTAAAAAAGTTGTGGTCGATTAATTGTTGAGTGCATCTGTTTTTCTCGTAAATTGCTAGCTAAATGAATATAATATTTGTAGAGAGTATATCAATTAACTTTACTAAAGGCAAATGAACTAAACTAAACTAAATTCAGTTTCTTAAACTAAAGTTTATAAAACTAAAGCCAGAATATTCTGCTTTTTAAGACAGAAATAAAAAATATAGCTTGCTAACGATGTTAATAGAAAACGATTTAAGCAACGTTATGCCTCTTTTTTTTTAACAATAAACCTTCTCTATAATTCGTAAAAGTTTTTGATTTTGATGCATTATTTTGTATATTTCTTTTTTTATTATCATTATTATTTCAAAAATTATGTCCGATTCCCAAAATCTAATTTGGTCAACTAAAACATCCGCTTAAAAATATTATCAGCCTACTAAATAGTCCATTTCTAAATTTCACACCACTGAGTACCTACATCTCCTAATGCAAATAAGAACTGAGTAATAAACCGTATTCAACTTTCAAAACTCCCAGGATTTAACTGTGAAAGTATGCGCGAAGAACAGTTTTTGGCTTAACTTTAAGTAGTAGTTTTAAGAGTCTTTGAATTCGAATAAAGACAAATGGGCTCTGCGCAAAACAATTTGTGTGTTGATTTGAAGCAAAAAATTACTGCTGCATGTGTTGAATTAGGTGGAACTATTTTCAGAAAAGTAAGTTCTAATGAACAGAAAACGTTGTGATTAAATAACAATGGTGCATATTGAATATTTATTAAGTAATTAATTTTTCTGGTTGTTGTTATTTTATTTACTTATTTGTAACTAGCGACCCGCCCCGGCTTCGCATGGTTTACGACATCACATTAGAAACCTCTAAAATTATCAGTGTTTCTCTACTATATTATGCATGTATTATACATATAAACCTTCCTCTTGAATCACTCTATCTATTAAAAAAACCGCATAAAAATCCGTTGCGTAGTTTTAAAGATCTAAGTATGCATAGGGATAGACAGACAGCGGGAAGCGACTTTGTTTACATATAGACAAGATAGAAAAGAATTAACTCTTCAAATAAAGGGAACTGACACAGAAATATTATATCCATAGTGCCAGTTGATAGGGTAGCAATAAAATATGTAGGCGGGACGCCCCGCCCATAAATTATAATGCGCACGTGTGTATTGAATTATTATATCGTTATTGGTCTACGGAAAATAAGCACTTGAGTATTCCTGTGCGTACGCATTACGCAGTATCCCGGGAAGTTAAATGTTTGAGGTGGTATTTTAGGCGATTCCATCGTTGGGCCATTTTTTATAAACGGTTCCTTAAATGCCAACAAATATTTAACAAATAAAATAAACTGTTTACGGACATGAACATGAAAGACCACGAAATTTAAATGATTTACGGGCCAGAATTGTACAAGTCCTAAACAATATTTCCCCTGAAGTATTAGAACGCGTAAGAACTGAGTTTTACGATAGACTAGGTTTTTGCGCAGCACAAAGAGGCGACATTTTTGAACCAATTATTCAATAGGCATTTTTTATTTCTTTCGTCTTATAACCGGGTTGATTTATGTTTTTATTTTTTAATTTTTTTATAGAACTTCAAATTTATTTTCTTGCAGACCGGTTAGTTAAGGAATACAAAAATTTGAAAATTAATACAATTATGTTCGTACCCTTCTTTTAAGTGTATGGGATAATTGTAAGTCAGAATTACGCAAGAATTTCGTTTCATACAGCTAAGTCGATGTATACCCTCATAGCTGCGAAAAAAGTACTCAAAGAGTCTCACTCACTCAAATTCGGTAGCTGATGGGCAGTGTCTCTCCACTCCACTTTCTAGTTTCTGTTATGCGCTGGTCTCATACGTTTCTAATACGTACACAAGCGTGAAACACTGTGCCATCTAACTGTCTTTGTCTCCTTACTGGTGTCTTTTAACTTAACTTATTCTCTTCTACACATGTATCGATAATATGTAAAGGTGCAATTTCCTAGGGTGTATGTTGAACGAGCAATGGCGTCCGAAAAGTTAATTCCAAATGTGTCAATATTAACTATAAAGTAATTCATGGAGGAATCGGCCCTACCTTTTGAAATAAAGAAAATA
Organism: Aromia moschata; assembly: GCA_029963805.1. Taxonomy (NCBI): domain Eukaryota; kingdom Metazoa; phylum Arthropoda; class Insecta; order Coleoptera; family Cerambycidae; genus Aromia; species Aromia moschata. The sequence goes on from JAPWTK010000555.1 coordinate 139,173, forward strand.
TAAAATAAAACACAGGTATAGTATAAAATAAAACAGATACACGCTAAAAAAAAAAAGATACACGCTGCATACTTATACTTTGTACAAAATAAAAACCGCCGTGTAACCACCAGTCAATTGTATTGAAATAAAAACTATAATGAAATGTTTCATTGAATTGAAGTTGGTGCTTGATATCCGTTGTTATGCAGTTGGCAGCAGAACCGAAGTTGCCGTGTTGCATTACTCAATATTTGTTGAGTCTGAAATTATCTGAACCTTACGTAGACTTTTAATAGTGGTTTGTGTTTTTTTTTGAGTTTCAAACTTTTAAATTGCATTGCACTGAAAAACTATTATTTTCTGAACAATCAAAGTGTTATAGTTGTCAGACTTCGGTTTGAGAAATGCCAAAACAGCTAAATAATAGCTGCCACTACGACTCAATAGCAAATTTTTAAAATTATTTATGTTTTTAATGTTGAAAAAATAAGTTATTTAACGATAAATAAACACAAAAAATTCATCTATATATTATTCATAATTATTTCTAAATACTGAATAATTTTATAACAATCTGGCATCAGTGCACCCTAAAATTTAAACACGTGTTTAATGACGTGCTCGGTTTTTATTTTGTATTAAGTATATGCATGTTTACTGAAACGTCTAAAAGATTATAAAATATGCTAAAGTAACGAAGCGTGGAAGTGGACTTAAGGAACGGTTAACCGAGTCATTTCTAATTTTTTTCAAAAAGGGAACGATAAGATTCCGCTCCTGATCAGAAAAATTACCATTTTGAATCAAAATTATCAATTATCAATCTATAAAATGAAAATCTGTCTGATATAAATGTGTCTGAGAAATATATATCTGATCTATCTGAAAATATACACTGTGGGGAAAAAGTATTGAACCCCTAGGAATTCCGCGAAATTGGTTACAAAACGAAAAATCAACGTCGTACCCATGGTAACTTTCAACGAGGAGTCCAATGGTGACTTTGTATTTGACCTTGAACCTCAATATCAAGGTCATTTGAAGGTCAACTTTGTTTTTTGTAATGTTGGCAACCTACATTTTTGATGCCACAGTCGAAAATAGCAGGAAATTTCACGTTCAGGTATGTATTCAGATATGAGTTCAAGGTGACCTCTATGAGTTAGACAGAGGTCAAACTACTGTAATATATAACCTCGTAGGAATTCCGCGAAATTGGTTAAAACATTAAAAATCAAGGTTGTACTTTGTGGTAACTTTCAACGAGGAGTCCAATGGTGACCTTGGATTTGATTTTCATCCTCAATATCAAGGTCATTTGAAGGTCAACTTTGTTTTTTGCAATGGCAACCCACATTTTTGATGCCACAATCGAAGGGAGCGGGAAATTTCACGTTCAAATATGTATTCCGATCTAAGTTCAAGGTGACTTTGATGTCCTATGCCACTGTAGTTTGACCTCTGTCCAACCCATAGAGGTCACCTTGAACTCAGATCCGAATACATATCTGAACTTGAAGTTTCCCGCTCTTTTTGATTGTGGCATCAAAAATGTACGTTGCCATCGCAAAAAGCAAAGTTGACCTTCAAATGATTTTGATATTGAGGTTCAAGATCAAATCCAAGGTCACCATTGGACTCCTCGTTGAAAGTTACCATTGCGTACGACCTTGATTTTTCATTGTGTAATCAATTTCGCGGAATTTCTAGGTGTTTCCATACTTTTTCCCCACCCTGTATGTATACAGGGTGTCTCAGCTTTTAGTTTACAGACTTTATTTGCTCACCCAGGATAGTTGGCAAAAAAATGTATATACAAAAGTTACTTGAATTCATGAGGCCTATAAAATGACATATTCCGTTTGACATGTGCTAGTGACCTTGAGGTTATGTCAGTGTCAATATGAGTTTTTTAAATACAACACCCTGTATTTTTCGACATTTTTGGATTTACCGAACAATTCTTCACATATTTCATGTAACATACCCTATACCTATCTTCAACCGTTTACGAGATTTTCAAAGTCAAACATCTATTATTTTACAATACAAAGAATTTTCAGTTTGCCTTGTTTGCCAGCTCAATTTGAAAATTTATTAAACTAATTGCTTATAATTACTGAAATATCCCATTGATCTGATTAAAATTACTTTTAACAATGCCTCTCAATTGTTTCAAAACTGACAAGGCAAACTGAAAATTCTTTGTATTGTGAAATAATAGCTGTTTGACTTTGCAAATCTCGAAAACTGTTGAAGATAGGTATAGGGTATGTTACATGAAATATGTGTAGAATTGTTCGGTAAATACAAAAAATGTCGAAAAACACCGGGCGTTGTAAGAAACTTATATTGACACTGACATAACCTCAAGGTCACTAGCAGATGTCAAACGGAATAAGTCATTTTATAGGCCTCATGAATTCAAGTAACTTTTGTATATACATTTTTTTGCTAACTATCCTGGGTGAGCAGATAAAGTCTGTAAACTAAAAGCTGAGACACCCACTATATTCAGATCAATTGAATTTTCTCAAATATATTTTTTTGGAGAAACTTAAACGTCTAAAGTTTTCATCTAAATTGCTCTATGTTAAAGACCGGTTAAACGGCGAAGACAAATCCTATTATAAATGCTAGTAACTATGCTGAGTGCAAGTGGAAATACCTACAGTTTAAAAAAATATGTAATTTTACTTAATGTTTACGATATGTAATATATATTTTACTTTATTATTTTGAAAGATATGTATCTGTCCAAATTTTTGAAATAATTTGTTAACACAAATGATTTGACTTACATAAATAAGATAAAACATTTATACATACATATGTATATGTACATTTAAAACCGAACTTAATAACTAATAACATACCATAACCGAACTAAAATAACAGGCACGCTCAAATTGTTGGTTTGGTATAATAACAATAATAAACAAATAACTCATCTAATTTACTAAGACAGTTGAGTGGCGTATCTTTTAATCACGCTAGAAAACGTGACCACACTGCATTATGCTGTGTTGTGACATTGTAAACTTACGATACATTAAAAATACGATATAAAAAGACTTGTGGTGTGGTGTTATTTTGTTAAAATTGTGCAATCGAGGTGGATCGCAAGATGACTCCTTTGTCCCATATTTGGTCTTCAAGTACATACATACATACATACATACATACATACATACGTGTATTATGAATTACTCAAAACTTGTTTTTATAAGACGCCTTTGATGGGAACAGGCCATTAAACATGATCATTAAATAATGGAATACCTAGCACTTTTAATTATAAAAGTTTTATATGTACATATGTATATCTAGGGATATCTATCTTAATGAAGTATTTATTATTACTGCAATGAAATTAATAATTGAATTAAATAAGTTTGAAGTAACTGACAAAGCCAAGATAAAAAATTGCTAAAAAAGTATAGTTACATACTTGATGCAATGACCTGACTGACCAAAAAAAATACTTTATTATGATTTTTACCTAATTTTAGAAATTTGTTAAAAATTTGCAAAATTCTGAAACTAGCACATTTTTTATGTAGTTTTATATAGAGACATCCAAAAAACCGTCATCAACTCTGGCTATGAACGAGAGAGATGGAAATAGCGGTCATGTTTGCGGTTATGTCAAACTTTTGACAACTGACTGTCACAATTTGTAAAATAAACAATGGCTGTCATATGATGTGACAGTCTTGACAAGTAAATAGGTTATAAATTCGATTAAGATGGAAATACGTCTTTTTTTATGACGTTTTTTTGGATGTCTCTATATTAATAATATACAACAATAATATTTAAGTAGATTGTAGTATAACTGCATTTTTTTCGTTTTTAAAAACCTATACGTAAAATTAGTTGAAATAAATATACGAGGTGTGTAAATTAAGTAAAGAGACTGATTGTTTTAAACATTTTTTATTCGAATAGAATTACAATTCAGTATTGTCTCCTTCAAACTAACTTCATTGGAAAGCCACACAGCGCTGGAGAGGGTTCTTTCATTCCTCGTTAGCAGTGCTGAAACTCATATACTGGAATAGCCTTCAGCTGATCGGTTACAGCCGATTGAATGTTTTCTATGGTCTCAAAATAACGTCCCTTGAGGTGATTTTTCAATCTCGGGAAGAGAAAAAAAGTCACAAGGACTCAAGTCAGGCGAATAAGGAGGCTGAGGACCCACATAAATGTTTTTACTGGTTATTGTACTGTACTGGTCATAGTACCGTACCGCACTCGTTTACTGAAATGGCTGTGTGACAAGGCACATTGTCGTGATGCAACATCCAGTTGTTCTTGATGTTTGGTCTCACACGCATGACCCTTTTTCGAAGTTTTTCAAAAACCTCTCTGTAAAAGTCTTGATTTACTGTTTGGGCTGGAGGCACATTGGCAATTCCCTGGCTATCAAAAAAGCAAATCAGCTTGCATTTGATCTTCGACTTGCTTATTCTTGCTTTTTTGGGTCTTGGAGAGCTTGAAGTGTGCCATTCCAAGCTTTATTACTTGGGTTCCAGGTCATACTCAAACACTCAAGTCTCATCACCAGTAAGGACACGTTCCATAAAATGAGGATCATTTTCAATCGATTCCAAAAACTCAAGACACCTTTCTCTCCTGATGTCCTTTTGTTTCTGCGAAAGGTTTTTGGAACCATTTTTGCGCAGATTTTTCTCATCCCCAATTTGTTAGTCAAAGTCTGATGAACAGTGGAGTGATTCAAATCTAACTCTTCCCCGATCATTCTTGTCGTCAAAAGACGATCTGAACGCACAAGATCCTTTATTCTATCGACATTTTCATCGGTTCTTGGAGATGAAGGCCGTCCGCTGCGTGGTTCATATTCAATCTCTCTTCCTTCTGAGAATGCCTTAAACCATCGAAAAACCTGGGCTCTTGAAAAACACTCTGTCTCCGTAGGCGTGTTGAAGTTTTGTATCCAAGAATCCGTTGCGCTGTGTTCAAGTCTGAAGCAAAACCTGATAGCACACCGTTGCTCAAAATTAATGTCACTCATTTTTAAAACGTACTATAAAAAAACCGGTTTACGGAAACAGTCAAGAAGAACAAACAAATTACTCTAACAAGTTCAAACTTGTACTGACGGTGCATTACATGTTAACCTACCGTCCTTCCAAGTCCCGTCTCCGCAGTGTTTCTAGATTGGGCGCTACGTTGCCAGTCTCGTTACTTAATTTACACACCTCGTATATACTTGAATATAACTACGAATACGACACATATTATGCTATTTTGTATAGTTTTGCTAATTGATTGATGTCTGTAACTACCTTAATGCAAGGAAAATTCTCATCCGTACCTATCAGACTTCAGGTTTGCCAGCTGCTACACTACAAATGTACTTGATGGCGATCAAACTGATTGTTATTGATGTGACTGATTTGTTTAAGCGTTCATTTTAGTACTTCTACGATAACTTTTTTATGTCTGATAGTACGTGTGGGATTTTAATCTTAGATTGCCTTATTATTTCGAAAATTCAGTGGGTGCGAGTATTAAAACTGACACTAAATCATTATAAAATATACGTGTTGTAAAACAAACATTGTTAATTCCTTTCTGTGAATACAATAAAAAATAATACAAAACAAAATCTTATCAGACCGTAGTATTCGAGGCTTATGAATATTTACATTAGTTTTGTATGTTATTACACATTTTAAAAGCTCTTTTAAACGGAAATTAAACGGTTTTAACAAATTAAAACTGTGCTGTGTTTAACAAAAGTTTTGGACATACGAAAATGAAATTATTTATTAATGAGCAATAACATTTGCATTACCACAAAAATTAGATATGTCTTAGTAACTACATACAAATGCATATTTAATATTCATTTTCAAAAGCAATAATTGACTTGTAAAAATTGATTACAAATTGTTTTAAGTTTTATGGTAATGCCTATTACTCAGTGGCGGCTGGTGATAAAGGGCACAGGGGTACGTGCCCAGCCAAATTTCAATAGAAAATGTTACTTTTGTGTTAATTTACAATAAATTACTGTTACAATAATATCAATTAATTGTATACGACAAATTATTCATATTCTAATTATTATTCCTTTTATACCACAAATAATGATTTTTATCACATATATATGACAGACTATCGATCGAGCACCGAGCCACCGTAGTCTGAATTCGCATCGAGCCACCGTAGTCGCATTTCGCGCGCGTGGGCGAGGGCACACAGTATCCCAGCCCTCGTTTTTAATCGGGCTTTTTCGGTGACTGGTATGTTTGGCGACCATTGCAGACAAAACGTCCGTCGTTAAATCGGTCGCAAATCAGCTGAACGGGTCACACTTATTGAGTGACCGTTTTTAGCTTTATTGTTTATTTTCTTCGCTGAGAAGTGTGTTTTTACTGGTTTTGATTGTGAAACGTTTCAAAATGAATTCGGTGGACTTTTTTATTGGGTAATAAAGATATTACATACGAGATCCGAATGGAAATTAAACGGTTAGGAAGGCCGGAAACTCATGACCTTGAAAATTTTAAAAATTTTCGCCTGCGGCGCCATTGGTAGCTAATAAGTAATCCTACTGACATACCCTGTGCCCACCCATGTAACACACCCACGAGCAGCCACTGCTATTACTTGCTATAAATCAAAAATTCAATCTTGGAAGCTTCAAACTAAAGGTTATTTTATGCATTTTAAGTTTACAAAACGTGTCAACTACCCCGCATACAAAAAAGATTGCATTAATTACTATGTGTTAACACCAGTGGCGGCCGGTTGAATTAAAATAGAAGGATATAATGATTTTATCATAAACAAGAAAAGAAAATGTTTTGATTATTATGTAGGTCGGGAGAAACCTACATAGATCCGGTGGCGGCTGATGGAAGTTGAAATTTTTGTATTTTGGTAAGGAATCATGGGAACTATACTAGATTTTAGGGGGTTATTCGAAATGGAATGTTAGAGTACCAAAAATACATCAAACGAAACTTGCGAAAAATATTTTCTAAAAATGTCTGCACCCAAATCTAGGATATGGGCTACAAAATTTTTGAGAATTTTTTTTTTCTTATTTATCAAGTAAACAGAATTTTTTTTATTGTCGCACTTTTTAAAAAATTTCGAGATATCATACCAGTAATTCATTTCTGAAATTTTATAATAGCTATAACTTTCATAAAAGTAATAAGTTTGCGAAAACAATAAGAATAAGAAGTTGTATTGGTATTCATATGGTAATTATAAAAAAAATATTTTTTAATATTTTGTAGCTCGTTTCCATGATTTTCTGGATGACGACGTTTTTTTAAAGTTTCTTTTATTTAGGTCAGTTATAAATATTTACGATTACATTTGAAATTTTGTTATGTTTCTATTGTTTGCTTCTAAAAAACTGGGATTTTGTTTTTAATCTTAAAAAAAAACAATTAAATTATGTCTTTATCTGAACTAGCTAGAACTTTCTGTAGAGTCCCATTATTAATGGGACACCCTGTATTTATGTAATTTTGTTAAAGCATCGCGACGATATTTGAAAATGTGTGGAATTGAAGGCAGCCAGATTTTAATATTTTAACAAATCTTTAGTGATATTTTACCAAATTCAAATATTAATTAAAAAAATCTTCAGTTTTAGAGTCTGTAGACAGTGCTATTATTAATGGGACACCCTGTATTTATATATTCTTGTCAGAGATATTTGAAAACGTGTGGAAATGAAGGAAAAAAAAGATTTTAACGTTTTTACGAGAGTGTCCCATTATTAATGGGACACCCTGTATTTGCATAATTTTGTCAGAGCACCGCGATGATATTTGAAAATGTGTGGAAATGAAGGCAGCCAGATTTTAATATTAATGAATCTTTAGTGGTATTTTACCAAATTCAAATCTTTAATCCAAAAATCTGCAGTTTTCTGTAGAGAGTCCCACTATTAATGGGACACCCTGTATTTATATAATTTTGTCAGAGCACCGCGACGATATTTGAAAATATGTGGAAATAAAGGCAGTCAGATTTTAACATTTTAACTAATCTTTAGTGGTATTTTACCAGATCCAAATTCTTAATCCAAAAAACCATCAGTGTTACTGTGTCACGTTATTAATGGGACACCCTGTATTTGCATAATTTTGCCAGAGCGCCGCGACGATATTTCAAAATGTGTGGAAATGAAGGCAGCCAGATTTTAAACTTTCAATGAATCTTTAGTGGTATTTTACCAAATTCAAATTTTTAAGCCAAAAATCTGCAGTTTTCTGTAGAAAGTCCCATTATTAATGGGACATCCTGTATTTATGTAATTTTCGTTCCTGAAGGTCTTTATTTATCTATCTAAAACATACTCCTGAAAATAAGTACATTTTCAAGTTTCCTTTATTCATAATTGGAGCTTATTTAAAATTTCCTTTTTCCTTCTATTTCTATCATGCTCATAAAAGTTTTGTTCGCACGTTTTGTTTTCCCAAGTCTTCCAGTATTTTTCCGAACTGTTAAATTTCAAATGTGCTCCACCTGCCGCACCGACCAACACCTTCGCTAGTTAACAGTTGATTACCGGATCAAATCCGGGCGATAACGTCCTTACCACGGTGCAGATCCTTATGCGCTACATTTTGAAGTTCATCTTCGAGGTCCTCTCGAGTCCGTCAACTGTCGCACCTCCACGATACAAGACCGATCAATCTCCACGCGACGGACGCGGTCACCCCGAAACGTTCGTCTCGCCTGTCACCAGCCCGGACCCCTAGGAGATCGCGACACCCGCTGCACACGTCGCACGACAGCGAGCCGAAACGAGACTGAGTCGGTTCGGAGCCGGTGACGGTGCGCCAGCCGGCCGGATCGCCGTGACGCGCGAGGCGGCGTCGGCGACGTGGGCCGACCGCACGACAGCCGTTTACACCGGAGCGGCGTCGCGGCGGCGTCCCGCCAACCACCGCCTATTCCGGAGGCAGGAGTGAACAGGTGGCGATTAATTATTAGGTCGAGTAGACGGCCCGAACCAGCGGCGGTCCGTCGTGTTTGGATCGCTTTTAATGCTGATCATTCGGGAGGAAGGAATTCCACCTGTTGGAGAGGAAACTCTAAAGGTACGGCCTCATGCAAACGCTAGTGGCTTGTTGCTCTCCAACAAGTTGAACTTTGTCGCTGGGAAAGGAGCGATGAAATAAATCCGGGTCGAAACATCGATATAGAAATAATCGATACATTCGATACATAACCTTTATAATTATAATATAAACAACCACATACAATACAAGTGTACATTGTTATTCATGGAATAAATATGTACATACGTAAGTGCAATCAATGGATTTAGATGAGGTAAATATTTCTAACGATTTAATGACAATATTTAAGAGGATTCAGTAATTACACTAGCACACAAAAAAAGAAAAGTGGTCATTACTTTTGACCAGACCCATCTAGGGTAATGTATTTCGATGCGCTGAATCCGAATTTGAGGTCAGTTTAAACCGTACACCCTCAAAATTTTGAGTAAATTGCAAAAACCGCTAAAAATCGCTAAAAATAGCAAATTGCAGTTATGCAAGCCAGAAATTTTTTTACGAACTAGCTCAAGTATGTTTATTATGTATTTCGATGCGCTGAATCCGAATCTGACGTTGATATAGTTCGTCAACCCTCCAAATTTAGAATAAATTGCATGAAACCGCTGAAAATCGCTAAAAATCGTGAAAAAAGAAGTTATGAAAACGAAAAAGTTTTTCGAACTAGATCATGTATGTTTTTTGTGGATTTTGATGCGCTGAATCCAAATCACAAGTTGATTTAGCTGATAGACCCTCCAAAATTAGAGTAAATTGCGAATAACCGTTTAAAATTGCTAAAAAATCGTGAAAAATTGCAATTATGCAAACGAAAAAAATTTCTTAAACTAAATCAAGTATTTTTCTTATGTATTTTGATTCGCTGAATTCAAATCCAGTCGGTTTGGCTTGTACACCAAGCCAACTTGTTGCCAACTTTAAATAAATTGCGAAAAAACGCTAAAATAGCAATAAAAGTAGTAGATAATATCAAAAAATAGTATTGTTCTTACTCACAGTAATAAACAAACCATGATTCCTTTCAAATTATACTATAATATCTATAGATTGTAATTAGAATTAAAAAAAACGACCTTCCTTGATTTTACACTGTTCTTCGCTTGTATCGAACTCTTTTTCTTCGAATGTTCTATGCAGTAGGTTTCTCTTTCGTTTTCTATTTTCTCTCGTTATTTCTCTCTTTAAAGTCCAGCAAAAAATCGGCCATCATGTTGACATTCCATATTCCTTGATACCAATTCTCCATTTCATTTATGTCTTGATGAAATCGTTCTTATTCTTCATTGTAGTCGATACAAGCGAAGAACAGTGTAAAATCAAGGAAGGTCGTTTTTTTTTAATTTAAATTACAATCTATTGATGTTATAGTATAATTTGAAATGAATCGTGGTTTGTTTATTACTGTGAGTAAGAACAATACTATTTTTTACGATTTTGGCTATTTTTAAAGTTTTTTCGCAATTTATTTAAAGTTGGAGGGTGTACAAGCCAAACCGACTTCGGATTTGAATTCAGCGCATCAAAATACATAAGAAAAAATATTTGATTTAGTTTAACATTTTTTTTTTTCGTTTGCATAATTGCAATTTTTCACGATTTCTTAGCAATTTTCAGCGGTTATTCGCAATTTACTCTAACTTTGAAGGGTCTACCAGCTAAATCAACTTGTGATTTGGATTCAGCGCATCAAAATACACAAAAAACATACTAGATCTAGTTCGAAATTTTTTTTCGTTTTCATAACGTTTTCATAAATTTTTATGATTTTTAGCGGTTTTTTGAAATTTACTCTAAATTTGGAGGGTTGACAAGCTAACTCAACTTCAGATTCGGATTCAGCGTATCGAAATACATAATAAACATACTTGATCTAGTTCGTAAAAAAAATTTATCGCTTGCATAACTGCATTTTTTTGCCATTTTTAGCGATTTTTAGAGTTTTTTTTGCAATTTACTCAAAATTTTGACGGTGTACGGGTTAAACCGACCTCAAATTCGGATTCAGCGCATCGAAATACATAACCCTAGATGGGTCTGGTCAAAAGTAATGACCACTTTTCTTTTTTTGTGTGCCGGTGTTATAAAAACAAAAGCAATAAGAAATCTTTACTATATCTCAGCTTAACTTTAATGCGGTGGAATTTTTGCAAGATAGTAACGTCACTTTTCTTGTAAACCATTTATAATCATGTAAAAATGATTTTTTCTTTTTAAAGATAAAAGTGGTCTATACCTGTGCACTATGTGAAGTAATTGTCGACGAAATTATGGATCATCCGTGCATCGAAGGGTACGGGGATATTTATATCGATAACAACCACTACTTTTATCCGGTATTAGGTAAGTAACAAAACAATTAAAATAATGCGAGACGGATAAAATGTATTTAATAAAATATTTCTTAAGATGATGGAAAAACCATAATTCGACGGTCTCAACTGGACGATCATATGGAAGGTGTGGTCGAAGATGAATTAGAGACAAATGAAAATATATGCCCTAACAAAAGTAAGTTTATGAGTAAAGAAATTTTTTATTCTATAAGGCCAGTTAGACGCTAGCATCTATAGTTTTACTCCAGACTAGCTTGTATCTATAGTTACAGGTCAGTAGCTTGGTTAGTTTTTGAACGACAGCATTTTTAAAAAGACAACTTTAGAGTGTTAACAACAATGCTCTGGCCCATCAATCAGTCATTACAATGGGAAAAATTTGCGAATTAAAGTTCGATTTGCTTGAACATCCACCCTATTCGCCAGCTCTAGTACCCAGTGACTACCACCTGTTCCCTCCGAAGATTTCACAGCAACGAGGAGGTCATTGATGCGGTAAACAGCTATTTTGAGGACCTTGATAAATCGTACTACAGAAATGGTTTAATTCAATTAGAACACCGATATGACAAATGTATTAGCCTTTCTGGAGATCATGTTGAGAAATAAATTAAAAAAAAATGTTTATAATGTTGTTTTCATTGAGAGGCCCGGGACTTATCAGCCCACCCTCGTATTATATTGTTTTTATTTCACTTGTATTTTAAGAATTCTCTCATTAATTATTATGATTTATTAATTGATTTCGCACGATTTGGTATTTTCTGTTTACTTTTATTATTGCTATTTAAAGAGGTTACGAGTTGAGGGTCTGTACATATCCATATATCAACTCTCGATATTTATCGATATTTATCGATATTTATCGATTATATCGCCTTTCGATATTTCTGTCGCCCATTCTTACAACCAGCAGCTAGGTTGACGCTGCGACTTGTCTAAGCCGACGACAGTTGTGAACTTGTTTGTTGGAATGGAATTTGAGGGAAGCTGATCACTTCTAATGTTAATCATTCATTGGAAGAAGCAGACGCCCACCTGAAAGAGAAGAAACTCTGATACGTTTTGGAATTCCTAAGCCTACAACCATTGCACACGTCTTCATTGGAATAACATTTGAAGGAAATTAATCTTCTAATGTGGAATATTTGTGGAATGGAATTTGAGGGAAGTGGATCACTTCTAATAGTTGGTCATTCATTGGAGGCAGTAGTCTCCTCATCTGGGAGAGAAGAAACTCTGATACCTTTTGGAACTCTCAGCCTACAACCATTGCACACGTTTTCATTGGAATATCATTTGAAGCAAATTAGTCATTTCTAATGTGGAATATTTGTTGGAGGAAGCACTCGACCCACCTGTTAGAAAGGGGACATGACTCTAAGTCGACGACAGTTGTGAACATGTTCGTTGGCATGGAATTTGAAGGAAGTTGATCACTTCCGATAGTTGGTCATTCCGTAGCATTCCGAGAGGAAGCAGTCGCCTCACCTCCGAGAGAAGAAAATCTGATACTTCTGGAACTCTAAGCCAACGTCGGTTTTACACTTTGTTATTGAAATTAGAGGAAACTGATTCCTTCTAATTTTGATTATTAGTGGTGCCACCTGTTGGAGAGAAAACTCCGAGGAAGTAGTGATTTTAACCTCGGATTCGGATTCAGCGACCCAAAATACGTATGGAATAAGTGGTTTGGTCCCGGCGTTTGATTGACTGATTTCTTTTGGAAAATCATTCCTTTTTTGTAAGAAATGTCCTATTACCATCATTCCAAAAATTATAGCCGCTGACATCAAACCGTTAAAAAAGAATATAATTGCATTTATTTATAGTAACAACTCATTTAACCTAATAACCTTAACACATTCATTTAGCCTTTGCTATCCAAAATGAAATAAAACAAACATATTTTTTGTTATTCTTATATAATAGATATTATAATTATATCACTTATCTTTACCGCTTCTTTGATTCATATTCATATAAAATATTATATGCATAATATGTATAAGTTAAAATTCTTCATATAATTTGTTTTGGTAAAATAGTTGCATCTATACGTTTGTTTACAAATTAAAAGAAACCCAAACAGAAAATAGGGGCGCAGCTTGTAGAACTATATACAATAATTACTAAATTATTTATTCTAACTTGGTAATCATATCACAACAGAGAGCACAATCTCTGCACATAGTAACCAACAGGACGAATGAGGTCGTTTCAACGATTAGTCCAACCAAATCCAAAATAACAAATTGTGATGGATGTTAAGTATTTTGGGGGTAATAATAGACTTAAGACTAACATGGACATAGCAATTGGAAAAAGTAGCAACAAACTCGAAGACCACCTTATTGATGGTCAGACGAACTCGTTGCAAAACCTGGGGGTAAAGTCCACTTATGATGCATTAGATATACAATGTAGTGGTAAACCCCATAATAACGCATGCGTCTTTGGTATGGCGGACAAAGACAAAACACTCCTCAAGGCGAGACCTGGTTTACGAACAAATCGAAGATTGATGAAGGAACAGGAGCAGAAATACAAGATGGTCTTTTTCACTTGGAAAATGCCGCCTGAAAGACGGAGATATATTTTCCAAGTGAAAAAGACCATGAACTAGACGCTATTCTAGAATGTACACGGTGATTGATTTATCATAGGAAGTGAGCTTTTGTCAGAAATGAGAAGAAATGTTTCTGAAAGGTAAATCACTTTTACTTACCGTCACTCAAAATTAAGGCAAGAATAAAAAATATGTCTTAACGACTCTAAGCGTCGTGACACTTTAAAAAATGTTTTCTCAGCAACATACATTCTTTACTTTACCATTACAAAGGTGTATTAATGATGAGTTCTTTTTATATTTAACATTTGTTTGTGCCTTGAATATTTAAAAATGTTATAGTCGATTTATTATTGAGTGCCCTATATATTTTTCTCGTAAACTGCTAGCTAATTGAATATAAATGCTGTAATGAATATATCCATTTACTTGACTTTATTAAAGCCAGATACTTCAGGTTTTATACCATATTCACGGTTTATATTTAACGGTCTGTGCATTACGAAAAGTGGGAAGAGTTTTGACGTCACTATAAATTCTGTGGTGACGTTTCAAACACAAAAAGATTTTGACAACTTTGACGTATACTTTTGTCAGGATTTTTTTAAGGTTTGTTATACCGCTTTTATTTTATCTAACCTCAAACTGTCTAAAAAATATGACGACTGACGTGTGAGATAGAAAGGGTATCTTTCTATATCATAGCTCCGCTCACACAGGCAAAAATAAGACGACCGCTGAGTTTACAAACCGTGTGAAGTTATCTTAGGTTATGTTAGATTGTGTTAAGTCGAAAAAGCGATTCTCTCCATAGATATTATATTTGAACTTCAAAGTGACGTAACTTTCGAACCGTTGGTCTCCTCGACCTGAAAGTGATTCCAATCAATTCAGCTCGAAAAACTGTTTCGATTTTTTGCCTTTTTTTTAATTATGGGTTTTCCAGTAACAGCCAATTCCAACAATGTATAGCACTTGAGGCCTAAAATTAATTATTTGTGAGTTGATATTCAATTGTTTGTAACTCACAAATGAATCACTTTATACCATAAATTTTATAAATTTTTGATGCGCAATTGAAAATTGACTTGTCCAAGGTTTCTCTAAAATATTTTCAAAATTATAGTTTCGAAAATATTGAATCTATGCAAACTCTTATCTAAACGTCTTCACTAGGTATAGATAATATGGGCCATCAGATAGTTTCTTTTTAAAATTGCTATTAAAACTACATCGTTGAATATTTTTAAATTATTGTTACATTATTCAAGAAAGTATGCCTTCCCATTATTTATGAAAAACTTTTCTTTTCACCCAATTTTGCAGTACATTTTACGCAGTACGATTATTTGTGGCTCTATTGCACGAATAACTCGATTGATGTTTTCCTTCACTGCGTCAATTGTTTGTGGATCGTTGGAGTAACCACGGTCCTTAATATGTTCCCATAAAAAATTGTCTAACGGTGTTAAATCGCAGCTGCGCGATGGCGAATTAATGTCTCAAAAACGGCTAGTAACACGGTTACCGAATTTAGTGTGCAAAAGATCGATTGTTTCACGACTTGTGTGACACGTTGCTCCATCCAGCTGGAATCAAAGCTCGTCTAAGTTCAAATCGTCCAATCGCGGCCATAAAAATCAGTTAACATGTCTCTGTAACGCATTCCATTTACTGTAACGCTGTTACCATCTTCATTTTGAAAGAAGTACGGATCAATGATGCCACCACACCAAAACCCACACCAACCAGTCACACTTGCAGGATGCATTGATGCATTGGCTTGTGTTGTGTTGCATTGGCAAATCCTACAGTTCTGTTTATTTTCATGTCCTCTAAGATGAAAATGAGCTTCGTCCGAAAAAATGATTTTTCGATTGAAATCGGCGTCATTTTCAAACTGATTTAAAGCCCATGATTTTCCTTTACTTCTTGAGTAAGTTGTAACTTGTAAACAAATAATCCGAGGTCTTTATGCAATATTCTCCTCAGAGAAGTGCGACTGACATTAAGTTGTTGTGCTCTGTGACGAGTTGAGGTTCTTGGGTTTTCACGCACACTTTGGACAACAGCAGCAATTCTTTCAGCTGTGCGCACCGGACGAGCACGTGGATGACTATCCATAAGCATGCCAGATTCACGAACTTTCCTTAAGAACTTTCTTACACCAGGCGCTGACGGAGCTTCATTTCGACCAACAAATTTTCTCACTGTTTCTGCAACACAGCATTCACTTTGGAAATAATTTTTCAATATTTCCCAACGTTGTTCAAGCGTAAAACGATTCATTTCTTACAGCGTAGGTTAGACACCACATACATATATGTCAAATGTCAAGCGCGTCAGTGTCGGCAATGTAGAAATAACACTCCATTTAAAAAAGAAACCAATAGATGACTCACCCTTTATTAAATTTACTTAAACTGCTCGTTAAAATTAGCGTAACACTTTTTAGATTAGCGTCATTTGAGTTCTATTCGAGTTACAGTCTTAAGACACCTTTTTCTACTAATTTTACGAGCGAGAGTATGTTGGGGTGGCCAACCTCGCAGGTGTTAACCCAGTCGAAGCTTCATGATCCCAAGTCAAAGTGAACACTTGCTGCACGTACCAAGCACCTCTCGCGATTTTCGCGATTGTTGATTCACACAAGTGCAGAGGAAGGTTCCGCCTACCCAACGAGCCTTCTTTCAGAAATTTTCACCCCCTCAAAAATGTTTTGGAGGGAGTCAAAGAAAGAGGACGATGAGACGCAAAAGAGTATTTGAAGGAGACAAACGATTCGAGATGGGCCGAAATTGGTTCAAGCATCCTCAGGAAGGTTTTCAGAGTCACCCCACGCATCAAGACCTGCTTACAACCCCTCAGGCGGCAAATTTTCACATGGGGGTGGGTTGGAGATGGAATATCACATTTGGCGCTCAATCGGTCGCCCACAGTGGGTCCCGTCAACTTCAAGAGCCTTCAAGTAATGCCATGATAGGAATTCGAGACAAATTGACATCCCACGCAGCTTTCTACAGGGACGGAATCAGAGGAGATGGGAGGGGGTAGGAGTAGGTGTGGCTTGGAGGGGTACTAGGTTTGTTTAAGGGTGAAAGCGAGTTGTGGAATCCACAGCAATTTATTAGGCAGCATTCAGATCAATGAATTTGCCCAACAGAGGTTAAACCACGCAAAACCCGGCGTAAATGCAAAGGGGTGGCTGAGAGGGTCTGGAAGTGGGTTGAAGAAACAGGACAGCCACCAAATACAAAAAAAACTTATTGAGGAGGTCTTGGGATGGAGTTTTTACCCGACAGTGTCCTTTTAATCCATCCTGTATGTCTCTGAAATCGCCGTCAAAATCTTGTGAATTCAAATTTCGACATGGGGTTGCTTTTTAAGGTGTGGACGGCGAACGGTTTAAGTCACAACGCCTTCGGGTTATTTAAACCCACCCTATAGGCTACCGAAAATTAAAAACCGCAAGTCTCTAACTCGAATAGAACGCAAATCGCGCTAATCTTAAAAGTGTTACGCAAATTTTGACGAGCAGTTTATGTCAGTTTTCAGTGTACCTGTTAGTATGTCGTTTTCGTATAAAAAAAATCATGGAATTACTAACTTGTAAGCTTGTGTAAACACTGCAGACAACACGAGTGATCAATGATTTACAACAGCAAGCGGTTTAAGGGATCTATGCAGTAGTAAATACATATTGATCTCTTTATATTCCAATGTGTGACATACTGTACTACTGCACTGCCGACTCTAATCCGTAAATCTCGGATTAAACCTTGTCGTGTTCAACTATGGTCGGAAACGTAATATAGAACATTTGAGCTTACATATTTTCTTTCAACTGTGGGTACTCACGCGAATTGTTCCTGTGTATACGATTTTCTAAGGTAGTTTTATCAGATTCTTCCACGAAATCTAATTTTCGCACTTTCCATACGCAAATTCGTTAAACCACGAATATAATATAATATACAGGGTGAGGTTTTAGTGCGTCAGTGGTTTAGAGAATCGTTTCATAAAAAAAATACTATAGGGACGTGTCATGTTAAACGGATCACGTGCACTCCCAAAATTTGTGCCTATGAATTTTGATGTTTGAGTTCTCAAAATGTTCGTTAAGTTATGTAATTTCAAAAAACTGCTGGCCTTTAAAAAATTCAATATGGCGGATCCAATATTGCGCCTACAATGTCGGTTCTCGAGATAAAATTAATTAATAAGTGTAATAAAATGTTAATAACCTTTTAAAAATACCACCTAAATACATATTATATAGTTTTTAGGATCGCTAACTATGAATCCACCATCGAAAATACTAAATTTAAAATGGCGGATCCAACATGGCTCTAACTCCTTAAAAAACGATTTTATCGCACAAAATGATTTCGAATCAGTTTTTGATATTGGTATGGGGTTTTTTGGAGTCTCTGAGTCTTATTATATCATCGAAATTTCAAAATTCAAAATGGCGGATCCAATACGGCGAAAACCCCTTCTAACTCATTTTTAGGCTGCAGTGTGAACTCAGCTTATTCGAAACTAACGGTATGAGGGTTTTTCGTGTCTCTGATTTCAGATGTACTGCCGAAATTGCAAAATCTAAAATGGCGGATCCAAGATGGCGGACGGAACTGACATGGCGGCATAAACGCCTTTTCTAACCCTTTTTTTCGGCTACATCATGAATGCAGGTAAGTTAAAATTATTGATATGGGCGTTTTTAAGATCTCTCATTACAAACTTATTATCGAGAATCCGTTTTTATATCCAAGTTTAAGTACACTGTTGATATTTATACTCGAATTCGAGTATATAAACTCTACTACTAATAAGCGAAAGCAAGTGTGGAACGTGAAAGGAATATTGATACTAATGTTATGCTGATGCCGATAGGATATTAAAATAGAAAATCGTTTCTTATTATGGATTTTAAAGCTACACTTTACATACAAAATCATATTGGATCCGCTATTTTGAATTTTGAAATTTCGATGATATAATAAGGCTCAGAGACCCCAAAAACCCCATACCAATATCAAAAACTGATTCGAAATCATTTTGTGCGATAAAATCGTTTTTTTAAGGAGTTAAATCCGCCATGTTGGATCCGCCATTTTAAATTTCGTGTTTTCGATGGTGGATTCATAGTTAGCTAAATCCTAAAAACTATGTAATATGTATTTAGGTGGCATTTTTAAAAGGTTATTAACATTTTATTACACTTTTTAATTAATTTTATCTCGAGAACCGACATTGTAGGCGCCATATTGGATCCGCCATATTAATTTTTTTAAAGGCCAGCAGTTTTTTGAAAGTACATAACTTAACGAACATTTTGAGACCTCAAACATCAAAATCCATAGGCACAAATTTTGGGAGTGCACATGATCCGTTTGACAGGAAACTTCCCAATAATATAACACTTTTTTAAATTTTCACCAAATTTACAAATCGTTCGAATTTTAGTTATGTGCGTTGAGTAACTTCTTCATTTAAATTAAACACCCTATATATTTTTATACAGTAAGGGCGTAAAGTCGCGCATAAATTCGACAAAAATTAAAGGATTTTTTTTTATAAAAATACTCGAACACGTCAAATTTTTCATTTTCCGATATTTTGACATACTTCATTTGTTCTTTTATTGACAGCTGTCTAAGATATGATGTCATCGATTTTTTTTAAATGACAACATATGGCTTGTGATACATAATTTTATAGCTCTTATTTCATGCAGTATGCTCCTAAATTTTGGCGCGATTCTATCAAGCCATTTTAAAATGGTGACCGTTCAAAAGTTAAAATTCCACAAAAAACGAAGGAAAGTTTATTAAAAAAAATCACTCGAACACGAGAGGTCCTACAGCTATTTGCTCTGCTATTTGACATAACACACTCTCAATAGTTATCCAGAATTCCAGAAATTGGAAATAAATAATATAAAGCGCATTATTAAGTATTTTAATTAAATTAATTATTTAAATTAATATATAACGAAGTATTTCCGAGTCGACGGATTGGGCGAAAGGGTCAATTCGATGATGGAAAAATATTTATTAAGACTACTTATCTTAATCTGGTCTTTAATAAATGTTCAAACTGTGTCCCGTTGATTTCTTGACAGTCACCAAGCCGCAATTGAAATTCTTCAACCATGTTCCGTATGATTTCAGCGAGTATTTTTTGAGTTTCGTATCTTAATCTATTTTTTAAGTCATCTATACTAGTAGGCTTATTTACATACACGCCATGTTTTAAATAACCCATGGGAAAAAAATAAATCCATGGGGGTTAGGTCAGGCGACCTAGGAGGAAATTCGAATTGACCCCTTCGCCCAATCCATCGACCCGGAAATACTTCGTTTAAAGATTAATTTAAATAATTAATTTAATTTAAATAATTAAGAATGCGTTTTATATTATTTATTCTCAATTTCTGGAATTCTGGATAACGGTAAGAGTGTGTTATGTCAATAACAAACAATATAGCCGACCAAATAACTGTAGAATCTCTTGTGTCTGAGTGAGTTTTTAAATAAACTTTCTTTTTTTATCGAATTTTAACTTTTGATTGGTTGCAATTTTAAAATGACTAGATAAAATCGCGCCATAATTTAGGAGCATACTGCGTGAAATAAGAGTTTTCAAATGCTATATCACAAGCCATATGTTGTCATTTAAAAAAATATGGATGACTTCATATCTTTGACAGCTATCTATCAATGACAAAACTGGACATTTTCCACGAAACACCGAACTACTACACTTTTCTCGACGCGCGCTTCGCCAACCAAGTTGGCATCTTCAGGAGAAGATTAAAACTAAATTCTAGCCTACACACTTGCACTATTTATACCAAATTTGTTGCCACGGTTCACTGAACCGTAACTTTGTTTATCAGAGCAAACAGTGGACTGGTGGGTATCGGACCATTGTCCTTGTTCATACTATTGTTACACTTAATGATTTTCTAAACTTGGTTAGAACATAATTTAGAAATAAGCTACCAATGAGAAAACAAATGAAGTACGTTAAAATGTCGGCAAATGAAAAATTGAATTGACGTGTCTGTGTTTTTTTTTTTAAAAAATATCCTTATAAATTATTTATAAGGATATTTTTTATAAAAAATATCCTATATAATTAAAAAAATTTATAGAATTTATGCGCGACTTTACGCCCTCATTGTACATTTGGAAAGAACATATAATTTTGAATCGAAAGGCTGTGTCTCATAACTAATACAAAAATCTAGCCTTTTCGGAGATACATACCTATTTGATGTTTATACAAATTGAGTTGTTAGGGTTTGGACCAACCGTTTTTTGGATCGTAGCATTCCATTTCATTTTTGGCATGGTGGTAGAATTTTATGGTGTAAAAATAAAGTATCAGTTGGATCGCATAAGGTGAATCGCAGTCAACAGTAATAATAATTTAAAAAATGCTGTACCAAGTGTACAATTTACTGTGTTACATTTTGTTAATCGCTTTGAAATTGAGATAACTTGTTTAGTTCAGATGGAGCACCCTGTATTTTTGCGGTCCATTGCAGTTACCTAACTTTTAGTTCTCTTCTTTCTCATATGCACATGGGGATTGTTTTTTTTTTTGTACAATATTGTAAAAATTTAAATGTAATTTATATTATAGTTTTTTCAAGAAAGTATACTTAGGCAGAAGAAATTATTGTAGGTTTAGTCACATTAATAAGGGAGTATCTTAAAATCTGTATTATTTATTATTGAACTTGATTTTTTTCTTGATAGCTATTTAATACTTTCAAAAAACGTCTGCTGTATAATCGTGATTTTTCAGAACAGAAAGTTGTAATAAGGAAAAGCCAAAAAAACAAATCTGTAACCAGGAATATGTCAGAATACTTATTAACTACTAATTACTTACGCGTTTATACAGGGTGCATTATTTACGTTTAAACAGGATGTCCAATTTTACAGTGGGACTGCATCGGTAACTTTGTTATAAATTATATGCAGTACATTGGTACTTAAACATTGTTTAGGTTTAGAAGTTACCAATGGAATTCGTATGGAATGGAACCGAAAAAGTAGACACCCTGTAAAAAAGTAGTGGTGTAGGTAATGGTTATCTACTATTTTTTCCTATGTATAAAATATAGAAAAATAACTCACAAGAATGACTTAAACTGTGCATTCTTGTAAATTAGGCACCGGAAATTAGAAAAAAAAAGTTGTTTTACAATGAAAATATCTATACTTTAGTTTTAAAGGATGCCAAGGACAGTGGCGTCGCTGTTTTTCTGCTGAAAAAGTTCCTAAATCCTTCTCTTTATTTTCGACCTCCTACAAAATATCACAGTAGGTTTTATATCGAAAATATCACGTGACATGCTGTTTTTTTTGTGCTTTACATTTTGACACAAAAAACAGTTTCTTATACTTTATATTTTAACACCAAAATGGTTCGAACTCTGGATTTTAAATGAAACAATTACAAGGGCGTTCTGGTCATTAATAGCCCTTAGAATGGGATGAAATTAACTGTGGGGAAAATAAAAAGACTTAGCTCGCATATTTTCCAAATTAGCCCCGATCTCAAATAGGTCATTCTTGACGTCAAATTCCTAATAATTTCTATTTATGGGAGGGCGAAGAGTAACAAATTGCACTCTGTCCAAAATTAACAGGTACATTATTTTGGGAGGGGTAGCCATTTATTAATGATGTTTACCCTTTGTCATCTCGTGCGTCCAAATTAAACAGCGTGTAAATTTACATACATCACTATTTTCGAAGTACATTGTAAATTTCTAGGCTGAAAAGTATGCACGAGGTGTGTAAATTAAGTAATGAGACTGGCAACGTAGCGGACTTGGCAGGGCGATAGGTTAACATGTAATGCACCTTCAGTACAAATTTGAACTTGTTAGAGTCGTTTAGAGTTGTTTGTTCTTTGTGACTATTTTCGTAAACCGGTTTTTTCTAGTGCGTTTTAAAAATGAGTGGCATTAATTTTGAGCAACGGTGTGCTATCAGGTTTTGCTTCAGACTTGGACACAGCGCAACGGATACTTTTGCAAAACTTCAGCACGCCTACGAAGACAGTGTTTTTTCAAGAGCCCAGGTTTTTCGGTAGTTTAAGGCATTCTCAGAAGGAAGAGAGTCGATTGAAGATGCACCACGCAGCAAAAGGCCTTCATCTTCAAGAACCGATGGAAATGTCGATATAATACAGGATCTTGTGCGTTCAGATCGTCGGTTGACGAAAATAATGATCGAGGAAGAGTTCAATTTGAATCACACCACAGTTCATCAGATTTTACGCATCTGCATCAACTTCAATGGTTCCAAAAAACCTTACGTTGGAACAAAAGGACATAAGGAGAGAAAGGTGTCTTGACTTTTTGGATTCGATAGAAAATGATCTTCATTTTATGGAACGTCTCATTACTGGTGATGAGACTTGGGTGTTTGAGTACGACCCGGAAACCAAGTGCCAAAGCATTGAATGACACACTTCAAGATCTCCAAGGCCCAAAAAAGCAAGAATGAGCGAGTTGAAGATCAAATGCATGCTGATTCATGAAGCTCAAATGCATGTTGAATTTCTTTTTGATAGCCAGGGAATTGTCCATAAAGAATTTGTGCCTCCAGGCCAAACTGTAAATCAACACTTTTACAGAGAGGTTCTTGAAAAACTTCGAGAAATGGTCATGCGTGTGAGACCAAACAGCAAGAACAACTGGATGTTGCATCACCACAATGTCATTTCAGTAAAGAGTTTTTAGCCAGTAAAAACATTCATGTGGCTTCTCAGCCTCCTTATTCGCCTGACTTGAGTCTTTGTTACTTTCTTCTCTTCCTGAGATTGAAATATCACCTCAAAGGACATTTTGGGACCATAGAAAACATTCAAACGGTTGTAACTGACCAGCTGAAGAATCTTCCAGTATATGAGTTCCAGCATTGCTGTGAGCAATGGAAGAACCGTCGCCAGCGCTGTGTGGCTTCCCAAGGAAGTTATTTTGAAGGAGATAATAATTGTAATTCTATTCGAATAAAAAAAATAAGAAAATCAGTCTCATTACTTAAGGGGTTATATATGTTGGGGTGCGCCAAAAAATCGAAAAAAAATTGCATATTTCTGTAATACATACATATCTTCAAGAATGTCTCCTTAAGATTTCATAAAGATCAGAGCACTAGAACCAAAGTTACAGTTATTAATAGCGCGCTACCTCTCAAGGGCCAGTCTCTTGGTGCAAGGTAGGTGCAATTTCTTTGAACCACAGACCGTATTATATACGAGCCCAGAATCATATCGTTTGGCCCAATATTAATTTTTGGTGAGATTTCTGAAACAAAGACTTCTTACTAGAATATGATAATTATCTTTTATTGGCAATATGTGATCCTTAACTAAATAACATATCTCAACAAAGTTTTAAGAAAAACTGATAACAAATACGTAATGTAAGAACGCTTAAATTAAAATTATTCCTACATATCATTTGGCCTACTCAGCCTAACGACATGTTTATTTATCTGAAGCGGCCGTGGATTATCACCTGAAAGAAATTCCTATTTGTGCTTTAAAATAAATGTCAAAGAACGGTGGCAGCAATAATTTTAGTGCAAAATGGTTCGCGGTAGAGCATTGTCTGCAGATTTAAGACAGATTATTATCAATCTATTTAAAACGGGCCAATCTTGTGGTGCAATTGCTAAACAGATGCATTTGTCTCGATATCCGGTGAGAAATATTGTTAAATTATATAACACCACGGGATCTATTATACGGGGCTATAAGAGAAGCCAAACTTGGGCAGAACATCTACGGTAACCCAAACAAATTTGAGAGCACTAAGACGCATTGTCAGAGGAAATCGTCGCATTGATTGTGGAAAAATTTGTATGGAATGGAATAGGATGACAGGTAGAAACTTTTCCGGGTCAACATGTCTCGTCCGGGTCAAGATGTCTCCGAGCTATCAAAAAGCTTGGCTTTAAGTTTTATAAAGTCGGTATTTTACTATTGATTTTAATTATTCTTTAAAGTGGTAACATTTTCAGGCAAAAGAGAAACCGCTATTGACTATTAAACAAAAAAAAGGCTGCTTTGGGCAAAATCACATAAAAATTGGTCTCAAATGCAATGGAATTCTGTTATATGGAGCGATGAATCTCGCTTTGTCGGCGATGATAGAAGTAGGGTCTTAAGTCTTAAGGCTCAAAGAGGAAATTTATAACAATGACTGTTTACGGAAAAAGGTGGAGTTTCCCGCATCATTAATGGTCTAGGGTTGCATGTCGGCTCAAGGAGTGGGTAGGCTACATATAATAGAAGGAATTGTCAATGCTAGAGAATATATAAATATTCTCAGAGAAAGTTTAATACCATATCTTGATAAGTTAAAGTCAAAATGAAAATGAATATATTTTTCAACAAGATGGCGCCGCAGGTCATATGGCAAAAATTGTCAAAGAGTAGTTATCAAACCATAATGTAAAGTTATTAAACTGGACATCCAGTAGTCCAAGACCTCTCACCTATCGAGACTTTGTGGCATGAAATGAAAATAAAAATACGTGCTAGGCCAGCAAAAACTATTCCAGAATTACGGGAGAGGCTAAATCAAATTTGGTATTCTTTTACACAAGAAGATTGCCAAAAGTTAGTTAATACTATGTCCAGACGCATCACTGTTGTAATAAAGAATAAAGGTGACGTTACACAGTGGTGACTGATGCTCAACCAAATGAATACTGTGTGGGCCAAATGATATGAATAGGCATAATTGTAATTTAAGCTATTTAACTGAAGTATTTGTTGTTTGTTTTTCTTAAAACTTTGTTGAAATATGTTACAAATGTCGTTAATTAAGACCTACAATTTCCAATAAAGGATAATAGTTGTATCCATAGTATGAAGTCTTTTGTTTCAGAAATCTTACCAAAAAATACCATTGGGCCAAACGATATGATTCTGGGCTCGTAGATTGTTTGGCATCCGTTGAATGAAACACATTACTCGTGGAGTACTTCTGGACACCTGTTCCATACCTCCAAACTTCGAGCAATTTTATGTTATCTCTAGACTTCAAACTTTACATGCGATTATTTCGGAACTGACTTTTTCGAGAAGTAACTCGCGGTGAGCAAGATTTCTCGAATACCGTTTCACCGACCGATCTTTTAGAATCGAATTTAGATACCGAACTTTTAGGTATTGTTTATAATCACAAGAGCTAATGATTGAATGATGGAATTTTAATTTAAGGGGGTCAACCCGTGTGATATTTTGAAAAAATCGTAATTTTTTTTCCATAAATTGATTCCTAAATATGTGTAGAATATGTGATAAGTGATTTTCCAATATTCGAAGTCGTTGGAAAGTTACAGCAGTTACAAGACCAACTATTCAGAGTGCTTAGTCGAGTGCTTGACGGGGTGGGGCACGGGGCCTATTGTGACGCTTGGGGTTGCTACCTGAGACGTTTCAATACAAATGTACACTTATAAGCAAGAGCTTTAAGGGACTTCCAGGAGGGAGAAGAAGGAATTCTCTATGGACCAGGCATAGCAGATTAATGGTGAGTAAAGATTTTATAGTTTAAATCGTAGTTGAACTTTTAAACGCGTTTTTCTCCAAACTGTATTTTTCTAACTAGTCTCCACGATATCTCAATAACGGTTTGACCGATTGCTTTGAAATTTTAATGGTAGGTAGGTTCGGCACATGTATAGTCATCGTTTGAACTAAAATAATGCAAAAATTCCTAGCAGTTTTTTTTTCGTAACAAAATAATCGAATGAAATCATGAAATTCGAAAATTAATATTCAAAAGCATGCCAATTATTCA
The DNA here is from genome assembly GCA_029963805.1 of Aromia moschata. NCBI lineage: Eukaryota > Metazoa > Arthropoda > Insecta > Coleoptera > Cerambycidae > Aromia > Aromia moschata. The sequence goes on from JAPWTK010000555.1 coordinate 165,987, forward strand.
GTTTCCAATATTTTCGAATTATTCTAGTTCATTCGACAGCCACAGTTTTCCAGATTAAAATGCTGTTTGGTTTTTTGATTTCAGATAAGCCAATCAGCCGGAATCATGGAGACCGTCGACAAACTTCTTTTCGACATGGGTGCATTCGGAGTGGTGCAACACGCAATGGCATGAAGATTTTATTCTGAAAATATTTCGATTTACTGTTGAAATGTCAATAAATATATAATAAAAAGTTTAAACTTCTATATTTTTATCGTACTTCAAAAAAAATCCCCAAGAAAGCTAAAAAAACCGGCCGTTACACGGGGTGACCCCTTAAACCATAATCACTATTTCTAGTGCCAAAAAAACCCAATCTGAGAAACCTCGAAAATCGACTTTTTTTGAGAAAATCGTCGCCATATTCGAAAAAAAAAAAAACGATTTTGCAAAATCCTTCACTCAATCACTATGGAACGCTATATACTAACGTCGTTTTTTATTTTTTATTTCAGTTGAACCATTCACGAAATATCATGCTCACCGCAAGCGATGGGACAAAAACAGCGTTTCGGGGAGAAGGCCATAGATCTTCTAATTGTGAAAAAAATTCGATTAAAAAAATGCCATAAGTACCTCATAATATGTACAACTCAATAACGTAAAGTTTGATGCCTTGGTTAGAAAAAAATATGAAAACCCCTAAACTTTCACGGGCCGCAACATACGCATATGTATAACCCCTTAATTTACACACCTCGTATAATGCATACAACGTCGGTATTCTGAATGAATTTTAATTTTCTCTGACCATTAGTGCTACATTTATAATTCACAATTTCAACAGTTTTAGAGCTGCTAATATCGGCTTGTGATTAGATTGATTCTTGACAGCTACGTATATATACTAAATAGTTAATTGCGTTTTGCGAAAAATCGATAAATATTGAATGTATAATTTATTGAAAATACATTATAACGAGGTTTAAAATTGATCTTAAAACTATAGGATATATGTTAATTACAATTCAATACATTGTTAAAAAAATACACTTTATTTTATTATACTGCATTTAGTGATTATACTATTATAAAAGTTTTATTTCAGTTCATTTATGTCAGTATGAAATAATTTTATCTTTTCGAGTTTGGTTGTAATGGAGACCAACTTTATTTTTCTCAATGAAAACCCGTAGGTTTTCTAAAGGAGCAAATTCTTCTCTTTATTTTATGCTAAAATTTTGATATGGTTACATAAAGAAATTTTCGCTAAAAACTCATTTAAAGTTAATTAACTCTTTGAAACTAATAAAAAAAGATAATCAAAGTAAGTTTAATTTATTGTAACCCAACAGATCTCCAATAATCCAGTCAATAGTAAGCCGACTAGTAAAGAAATTTCGAGTAACTGGTAGCGTTAATGATTCCGCTAAATCAGGTAGACCTACGAGCTCTAACAACTACAAGTACATGTTCGGACAAAAGCATTTTTCGCGTATAGACTGTTTTTATGTATAATGAAGCAAAAATTGACTAATGCAGCTGACAGTACATAAGAACTTAAAGAATTTAAAAGTAAAACATATTTTAATTAATGTATTCAAAAAACCAAATTAACAATGTCACAACTTAACAAAACAAATAAAATGTAACAAAATAACTGGCAACTAAATGTTCAGATTTTTTTTAAAGTATTAATAAGGCGTTACGTCACCTTTTGCCTTAATTACGGCCCGAATTCTTGCAGACATTGTTTTAACCAAGCCTCTACAGAATTCCGGTGAAAAGGTGACCCAAATTTCGCCGATTTTTTCCTTTAAAGTAGAGACCGTTCTTTGAGGATCATCTCTCAAAACTCTTTTTATCTTATGCCACAGTATGTCAATGGCAACATTTAGGTGGGGGCTGTTTAATGGCCATGATAGGACTTTAATACGCTGTTCCCCGAACCACTTTTTCGTTGTTTTTGCAGTATAGGAAGCTGCGCCGTCTTGTTGGAATATAAAATTATTGTCTGGGTACATATCCTGAACAGTCGGTAATAAGCTTATTACTAAGTAAGTATTTGTATATATTTGTCAGCGCTGAGGGCACCCTCTATGACCTCATACTGTCCCAAACCTTTAGCGGACTTATGTGCATCCGCAAATCATGACATCCTTAGGGAATTTTACGGTTTGTTTAAGGCAGTCCTTATGAAAGGCTTCACTTTTTGTTCTTATTACTCTTTTTCTATGTTCGCCTACGCAGACATCAAATTTGGACTCGTCACTGAAAATTACTTTTGACCAGTCTTCTATAGTCCACGATACCTTCGATTTGGCCCAATTCAGTCGATTTTTTTTGTGCCTCAGTCTTTTCAAAGGCTTTTTTTTTAGCCTACGATCATTTACGAAAATTGAAGAATTAAAAATTTGAAAAATAAAATAGTAATACCTTATAAAAACTGAGCCCAGACTGATGAATGCATTTTCTGCAACATTCGCGGGATAGCCTTTCTACTGTTTCAGAGTTCCATTGCGCTGTTATATCCCTTAAGGGGGGCTTTTCCGCTTTTTCGATGGAAAAAAAGGTTTTTTTGGGAATTTTTTTTGAGGAAAATATAAAACGGATTGAGACAATTTTTTTTAATTAAAAGATACAGGTATGTAGGTTACATTTAGTTTTTTTATTTATTTTTAAACCAAAATTGCGGCCGTCGATCCTTGTTCCATTGCAGCTACTTCAGGCGGGCATGTCTCATGTTAATGAGAATTTTCTACGACGCTATTCATCTGAAATCAAAAAAATGAAACATTTTTATAATAGGGTTAATATAGGGTTGTTGTTAGTGTTTATCATAGGGGTTTTTTTTGAAATTCAAATTTTACGCGATTTGGTGCAACTTTGAAAAAAAAAGTTCGATTTTCACCTTAAATTTCTACCTTTAAATTGTTATTAAAAATCGAATTTTTGCAATATCAAAAAAATCCTATGTTGATCACTAATGGCATCATTTGTGAACATTTTAAAAGAAAAATAATTAAAATCGGTTAATTAGTGTCCGAGAAAAATCTCATTACAGTTTCATAAACGTTGTTTTGAGAAAAATGCGTTTGAAGTTTTTTTTTTACGTTTTTTTGTCATATAATTATGAATTTTTTTTTACTTACAGTTCGTCATCAATTCGGGGCCAGTACAGGACATCCTCCTCTGTCTTGTAGACCTCATTTTGGCTTCACGTCAGATAGCGTCACGCATTTTTTCCACTGAATCCGCATTTCGCCGAATACGGAAACTAAGTAACAGGCCGTAATAAGTTGTCAATTAGCCTATTACCTTGATGGTCAGTGTTCCTGTACCTCTTCCCCCGAGTCCCTTGCTTGTTTTCTTCGCATTACGGAGCCTGGTTCCCATGCGTTTTTCTCCACGTGACTGACGCGTTCCTTTTTCATTACTTTCGGATTGTTGTTGTACGGGTCCAAATCCAAAGTCGCCTTGGAGGTCTTACTGTCCCCGTCGCCAATATACTGAGCATATTTTACATTATGCTTTTCTTCGGATCGTTGAAACACTTCCTTTACAGTGTCCACCTCCATTTTCCCAGCGTGACTCTTTTCAAGCGCCGGGACCGTCGTCACTAATCCGGCTGTAACTCGAAATCTAATACACGGATCACTTTAAAATTTCAGGACAATAAATTTGAATGTATAACGCATCGATTTCAGTAAAAAAAAAGATTTTTTGAAACCGAAAAGCGGGAAAGCCCCCTTAAGGTGTTTCGTCGACAAATTTTCACCAACAACCTTTGGCTCCTTTCAGTAACAAATCTGGGTCTTCCAGGACTTTTACCTTTTACATACAAATTTCCAGTCTCGCGATAATGCATATGTCCCCAACAGTAGACTTTGCAAAGCACAATTCTTCCGCAATTTTGCGGATTTTTTTGCCACTGCAGTATTTTTTTTACAATGAGCTGCCGCAATTTTTGATCAGTCGCACGTCCGCTGCATATGTTTATTTAAAAATAACGAATATTCGCAAAAACTACCAGAAATCACCTGTGACTGACACATCTAATTGTGAAATTAATGGTTAGCCCGGTGACAACAAATTTTTATTTATATTTTTGGGCAGGTTTCTCGATTTTTCGAACATCTAGTTGTCAGCATTTTTAGCAGATTTTTATATTTATGGCCATAAATTCATAACAAATCCAAGCAAATAAGAATATTCAGCATAATATCTTGCAAATGTATGTAATTTTATATATTTAGGTTTTTAAAGCGTGGTTGTAATTCTTTGCAGTGAATTTTTTTTTTTTTGAAAAAATGCATTTGTCCGGACAAATAATTGTTAGGGCTCGTAGAACTGCAACCAAGGACCTGTATCTTACTGTCAGTGCGCGAAAATCCAATCCAATCTTCGAGGGTCTTGACAACTACTTTTGTTTTTTCTCATCTGCCAGTTAAAAATTTGTTTAAGCGAGAAAAAGTTACGTTCTTACAAACTACAACTTGTTCACGAGTTAAACGAGAATTACTTCAATTGAAGGTCTGAATTTTGTGAGGCATGATGGAAAGATGCCTTAACATCGTTTATATCATTATTATATATCATATATAATTTTTTTTTAGATGAAGCTACATTCAATTTAAATTGTGTCGGTATCGACATAAGTCCTATTGCACGATTGAGCTAACCACAACCATAACCATAAGCATAACTGTAATTTGTATGTTTTGTCCACAATAAATCTGCGTAAAATCGTGTGTATTTTAAAACTCCCGCATAGAGGATTCAGTTTAGCCAATTTAACTAAATTAAACATTTTGTGTGAAAAATCAGAAACGACACTGGAATTAGAAGAAATGATGGATATCGAATTGTTAACTAATATTGTAGTAATTTAATATTAATTAGTGTTAGTTACTACTGTATTTAGGGTAACCCTTAACCCATATTTCACGAGAGTACAGACACAAGGTTGATATAGCTGTCAAAACGTAATTTTAAGCGTAAAGATAAAATAATTTCATCTTTATGTTTACGGTTATTGAGGATTGAAGGTCATTCTTAATGCTAATGTTAACTGAATTAGTTGTAGACAAAAACATTATTTTCATATACTCCATCTTTGTGATTCTGGTTAATTTTATGTTTATATTAATTGTGCAGGGGGACTAATAGCCGTTACTTGTTAAGTAACTTCTTGGAACCCTCATTGATTCCAAGAAGCGCATACCCAAATTCCCCGAAAAGTTCATGTTTAGGCATTGTTAAAGGTATTGTTGAAGGACTATGGTTGGACCTTTCCTCAGAGAGAGTTCAACTATGGTTCCAATAAAATGAGACGCCATCGCATTGAGTTTTAAATAAAAAATTAAGTTGGTCTCCATAACATCCAAAAGATAAAATTATTTCATGTTGACGGAAACATGGCAAATAAACTGAAGTGAAACTTTTATTCAGAACATTTTTTCATATATAAGGTTATTAAAAAGGTACAGGTATTATGAGCAATTGTTTGCCACGCTGTAAGTTAATTACTATTAAATAACTATTAATGACTGACTAAACGTCTTTTCGTCAAGAAATAAATTAGGAAGTATGTTTTTGGAGAAAGATACAGACTAAATGCTCTACAGGATAGGTTTTTTGTGCGCAATTGGTCTATAGAATCGTTGATTCATAAAAAAATACTGAGATGTAGTGTAAGGTAGTTTGCACCTTTTTTTCCATTTTTGTTTTAGAGAATGCCGAGTTTACAGACCTACTTCTGGGCGTCAACTAATTTCCATATTTTAAACGGAACACTCCACATTGTGATTTTCATTTTAAAACTATGGAAAGAGCACACAATTTTGAGTTTAAAACATGTACATATAGAGACATCCAAAAAAAAAACGTCATCAACAGATGGAAATAGCGGTCATGTCTAAGCTTTTCGGTTGTGTCAAACATTTGAGAATTGACTGTCACAATTTGTAAAATAAACAATGGCTGTCATATGATGTGACAGTCTTGACACGTAAATAAGGTTATAAATTCGATTAAGAATAGAAATAAGTCTTTTTTTTTCACGGCCAACTTTGATGACGTTTTTTTTTTGGATGGCTCTATATATACATAACATGTACATAAGTCCAACCATTTTGAAGATATTTCATGTTCTTTAAAAAAAAATGAGATGGTAGGTTTGCATATTGCCTAAAAATATAAAATACTCCATACTCTGCAATTAAAATAAATTCGGAAATACTATACTAAGTGTTCAATTTATTATGTTACTATTTGCCAATTTCAAATTGAAATAACTTTTCATTCGGTTTTTAAGAATTATTTTTTCTCAAAAGTTGCCATCAGACTAGCTATGAATGTAAACAGCAAACTTTAAAAATGTAGTTGATTACTATTAATCGATTGTTTAATTACAAATGCTTTAAGAATAAATGCAAAGAGGGATTGTATTCTATTTGTTCACAATGTTTTCATTTTTAGGATATAACAATGATCTTTTTGAACATTTGTTAAATAAATTACTGTTTTGGAGCCCCCTTTTTGTAGTAAAACATCTTTACCACTGAAACATTATTATTTGTGTATCTGATTATTAGTTGTTTAATTATACAGTTCCTTTCCCTTAAGGAAAACAAGATTTCCATTTTGACATATTTTAAGGAAACATTACATTTTATCTAAATATGTTATTAAAGATGATTTTCGATTAACATAATAGTATTAAAATAGTAGTAAAAAGTAATTTGGTCCCGTTCTTTGTTTAATAAAGTTATTTACCTAATTATTTACTCTTAAGCAATGAATGATGGTTACTTTTTAAAGTTTGTTTTTTGATTCCTGGTTAGTTTGATGGAAGCTTTTAAGAAAAATGCTTAGAAACCGAAGAAAATAAAAAATATCTTTGAAATTTGTTACCCTCATAATGATGTGCATATGAGCAAAAAGAGAATTCGAAATTAGACAACCTTAACTGAATGTATATAAAATACTATAAATCAGATATATACTAAAAATTCACTGGGCATAAGAACGATGTGTAAAATGGTGGAGGTGCCGGAACAATATTTTTTTGAAATCAGTGTGCCAAAATCCCCTTTTTAACACATTTTGTAGCTCTTTGTTTAAAAAAAGAGCATATTATTATTACCGTTTTATTAGGCGACTATGAGAGAGGGGTGTATTACATTGGTCTTATATAGGTTTTGCTATAGTAACAGCTATTATATAACTATTTTGCTATTTTTCAGAAAATTGAAAGATCGAAGTTATGGGCCCCATTCTCTATTTTGGAAGGGTTATAAAAAAGGTCACTGAAGTTCCGAACGTTCATTTGAACGAAAAAAATTAAATCGTAATACCACGCTAATTGACGCGTATATGAAGTATAGGGATCATATCTTGACGCTTGCAAAAAATTACAATGTTTGTTGGTCATCGGAAACCACCCCAATGGCAACCCCTACAGCCAAGTAATTTCTGCACGAGAAACCACAACGCAGACCACGCTGGTTTCTCTGCAAAACATTATTACTTATTAGGTCGTGATTTTTTAAACATATTTTCGATTGTTGTCACCATGTTGTATAAATTAAGTAATTTATACACGAAAAACCAAGACTCAGACCACGCTGGTTTCTCTGCATAACATTATTACATATTAGGTCGTGATTTTTAAAACCTATTCCCGATTGTTGTCGCCATCGGAAACCACCCCATCGACTACCACCGAAGTTAAGTAATTTATACACGAGAAACCAAGACCCAGTCCACGCTGGTTTCTTTGCAAAACATTATTGAATATTAAGTCGTGATTATTAAAACTTATTCCCGATTGTTGTCGCCATCGGAAACCACCCCATCAACTACCACTGAAATTAAGTAATTTATACACGAAAAAACCAAGACCCAGACCACGCTGGTTTCTCTGCAAAACATTATTACATATTATGTCGTGATTTTTAAAACCTATTCCCGATAGTTGTCGCCATCGGAAACCACCCCATCGACTACCACCGAAGTTAAGTAATTTATACACGAGAAACCAAGACCCAGACCACGCTGGTTTCTTTGCAAAACATTATTAAACATTAAGTGATGTAACATCATCACTTCAGGGGGACTAAGGCCCCACCGCGGACCAGCTTCCCAAGCCAAGGTAAAAGCTACTGTGCCGAAGGCTGGTTGACACTGGGGCTACAGTGTTGCAAACAATGCCCTTGGGATACTACGCAACCCCCATTGTATTTTGCCTTCTACTCACATAGCTGTAGATTGTTAATTAATAAATCATGATATAATAATTAACAATTTTGTACGGAGGAACTGGAGTGGCCTGTGCTTTGGTTTCTCGTGGAGAAATCGCTGAAATATGAGGGTAGTCGATGGGATGGTTGCCGATGGCGACAGAACTCAGGGATAGTTTTTTGAAAATCGTGATTTAATATATATTAATTTCTTCCAGAGAAACCAGCGGTTTCTCGTGTATAAATTACTTAACTTCGGTGGTAGTTGATAGGGTGGTTTCCGATGGCGACAACAATCGGGAATAAGTTTTAATAATTACGACTTAATATTTAATAATGTTTTGCAAAGAAACCAGCGTGGTCTGGGTCTTGGTTTCTCGTGTATAAAATACTTAACTTCGGTGGTAGTCGATGGGGTGGTTTCCGATGGCGACAACAATCGGGAATAGGTTTTAAAAATCACGACCTAATAAGTAATAATGTTTTGCAGAGAAACCAGCGTGGTCTGCGTTGTGGTTTCTCGTGCAGAAATTACTTGGCTGTAGGGGTTGCCATTGGGGTGGTTTCCGATGACCAACAAACATTGTAATTTTTTGCAAGCGTCAAGATATGATCCCTATACTTCATATACGCGTCAATTAGCGTGGTATTACGATTTCATTTTTTTCGTTCAAATGAACGTTCGGAACTTCAGTGACCTTATAAAAAGAGGTTATCAGATAATATTTTTTTAAGTATCTGTATCTACCACAAAAAAAGTGAAATGTACATTTTTATTTACGTCACATTTTTTTTACCCTCAATAAGCTGCAGAAAAATGGCAAAAAATGAAACTACTCTAGAACCCAATCAAACCTCATAACCCAATACATCAATAACTTCATACCTCTAACCACATAGCCCTCCAATTAATAAGCCCCAAAGACTCCAATTAGCCATATAACCTCAAACCAAAGTTGTACAGTCATCCAAAACGGGTATTTTGGCCATAAATGGCCAAAAAATGGTCGAAAAATCGCTTCATAAATGGTCGAAAAATGAAGGATTTCTACCAGGAAAAACTGCAGGTCAGACCCCTAATAACCCGATAACCAATTACCCAATGGCCCCATTTTATAAGTTAATAACTTCGAAATGCCGCACGGGAGACTGACACCCCGAATCTCAGACTCATCCATGCCTGGAATTAGGTGGCTGAGCCAAAGCAAAGACCAGAACCCCATTAACCCACAATAACACTACGACATTATAGTGCTTGATTCTTGTGAATCTCTTTGCCTCTTAAGTTTCGGAGTTCTCGATTAACGTGAGTTCTTTATTCTCTCACAGCTCGAAGTACTTCGTTAACTTTAGCCTCTCACGACTTATTAACGCATTATAACTCGCGTTGTAATGATCGGATTGATATGAAATTTTGCATAAATATTGGTGCTCGTAAGTATTCTTTATAGCTTTAAATTTTAGGACTGACCCGATGGATTACGGGGTAATTAGAATTTAAAACTTAAATTTCGTTTTCCCACCATAAGTGCATTTTTATTCATCGGATTTTGATGAAAATTGACATGCACATTACAATTAATGTGGTTTCAAGTGCTATTGAATTTGGTCGACTAATAGCCTCGTCGAAGCTCCGCGATGACGTTTGGTGTATTAAAAGTCATATAACTCTGATTGTAATGATTTGATTACAAGGAACTTTTGCTTGAATACCGTTCACGTTTTAAGTTAGAGATTGCGAGATTTTGGGAAAGATTGGATCGGTTGCGTGGGAGTACAAGTCTAAAGAAAATGACTTGCTTTGACACACCATAACTAAAGTTCTATCGATCGGATACCGATGAAAATTTACCTGAATGTTGCAGTCGTTGTGATTTCAAATGGTATTGAATTCGGTCACGATTGGGCTCGTAGTGTGGGGGTTTATGGTTAATTGGGATCTTTGGGGCTTATTGATTGTGAGGGCTATGGAATTAGAGGTATGAAGGTATTGAAGTATTGGGTTATGAGGTTTTATTGGGTTCTAGAGTATTTTTTTGTAATTTTTTGCCATTTATCCGCAGCTTACGGAGGATAAAGAAATGTGACGTGATGAGGCAAAACGGGCTTCTGATTCGGATTTAGCGACCCCAAAAACATGTAATCCACCAAGTTTGATCAGAGGTACATTTCACTTTTTTTTTCAGTATAAAATATTTAGAAATATTACATGAAAATATGTTTTTCACTGACTACAACTCCTCAGATTTTGATCATTTGAGATAAATAAATGGTAAATATTTATTTAATACTTATTCATAATTCTGAAACGAACCATTTTTCGAAATACAAATATGACTTCTCAAAAAGTAGTATGAAGTATCAGTTACCTGATCATTACTGAATACAAAAAAAAGTCATATCAAAATAGGAATAGTTTAATATTATTATTATTTCGCCGACTTTATAGTCACACTTCTCAGCGTAAACGCTGGGAAACATTCACCCATTCCTGCTGCAGACAGTGATGGCTTGATATCTCATCCCCGCCTCCAGCAGAAATTAGGCTCAGGCGAGGGGAGGAAATTCATCCTGTCCCAAAACCTTTCTAACAATGTGACAAGTTTGTAGTACAACTGCCTTCTGGCCATTTCGTATAATATTATAAGACAGTCCTAATGCCGCGATGTTCTTGGCGAATCTGGTCGTCATCACGCCTTCTGCCGATATAACTAGGGCGTACGTCTCCACCTTCTCCAGTTTCCATAGGCGCTTCAGCTCGATTGATAGATTTTCGTATTTCGCGATCTTCTCCCGTTCAGTCTTCTGAATGTTGTGAGTAAGTGGCACTGCGATGTCTATGATGATCCCTCTTCGTTGTTCCTTGTTGATCAGTACAATGTCTGGTCGGTTGAAATCCACTGTTCGGTCGGTGATGATTAGCCTATCCCAATACATCACTGCTGTTTCCGATTCCAGCACAGCTTCCGGGGCGTATTTGTAGTATGGCGGAGCCGTCGCTAAAAGGCCATACTTGAGTGCCAGTTGTTGGTGGACCATCTTCGCAAGTTGGTTGTGCCTGCCAAGATATGCTGACTCTGCTAGCGCGGGACACCCTCCTATTATGTGCTCTATAGTTTCGCCTGCAGATCCACATTTCCTACATATGTCTTCGACGTCGTCTCTCAGGATATGCTTCTGGTAATTTCTTGTTTATATAACCCTGTCCTGAATGGCAGTCAAGAAGCCTTCGGTCTCGGGGTACAGATAGCCGTCGGTAAGCCATTTTAACGAATTTTCTTTGTCGATGTGGTCTGGCTGTAGCATTATTATTATTATTATTATTATTATTATTATATTATAAAACTATACTCCTTCAGTTTCTGCTTATTTTCATTAATCCCTAAAAAAAACCTTTAAAACTATACCTAGGTACGCCACTGCTGTCGTTACTCCCTAATTGTTGTCGTCACCCTTTCTTCTGCGTGTTAGAAAGGATATATATGTACATATCGGCTGTGTGTTTAAATATCTACGTCTCGAAATAGACGCACAATACAAACAAAATAAGCAAATCGGTTTTCTGGAATTAGTCAGTCTTAATTAGCCCTCGTGTAGGAGATGATCGATAATTGTGTGCTTGCACGTCATTTTACGTGCATATAAAACCGTTTACGAAGTGGTTTTGTGAAAATAAAAATATTGAAATAACAACAAGGAAAATAGGGGTGTGTTCAGTTTCAAGGAAAACTACCAGCATTTACGAGTATTTACCTCCTTCCAACAATTTTGGGAAAGTATGCTGTCACGTAGAACCGGCACTATACAACTCTATGATAATTAAAGCATAAACCGTATTTTTAAGCGCATATTTCTTGCCCCTGTATACCCACGCCACTGTCCATGCGTAGAATGTTATCCCGAACGAAGTCTTGGCGGGAACCTAGGACTCCGTAATACACTTTCTCCGTAAGACGGCGAGCTATTCCGATAGCGACCTGCCGGCGGTGTAAACGGATACAATAATGGCACAGTCTTTTTGTTACATTCTCGGCGATTACGAAATATATATCGACGATTGCAAAGAATACATAAAATATGTGATCCGTCTATTGTAAAATCCTCGTAATTTTCAATCATCTTTTTCAGTCTATTCACAAATGGTCACGATTGTGCCATTATTGCAAAAATCCACACAAAATCAGGTAATATGTAAATACACTACACGAACTCTCAAAAAATATGTATACGGTGCAAAATACGTATGTACACACATTTATTAGTTAATTACTCACGACACATACAATTATTTTTCTCGGCGTTCTACTGTTCATCCGGTCGCTTTTTTTTACCTATGTTGTGCAAAAAAAAATTGCAATTAACAGGAAACCCAGGTCTGATGGGACAAAACAGACTCCGAAATCGCATTTAGCGACGCAAAAACCTAGACCTATTCTCGTCCCTGCAAATTTCTGAAATATGTTTTTGACCAATGTATATTTTATGGCATATATTATAATATATGACCAATGTATTGTTATTTTTAACAGTATTAACAGGGTGTTCTATAAAAGTGGATTATTAAATGCTTATTTGGCCAACAGCAATAGTCAGAAAGTCGTAGGTACACAATATTTTCCAACTCCAACAATGATGGTGGAGAAAATACATTTTAAGGCCGTATAAGAAAAACTATTCATTTTAACACTTTTAGCCCTACCATAGATTGATCGATTGGTTATGGAGAGCAAAATATCAAAAATTCAGGCAATTTTACCAAGGGGTACTTCCCATTAACCTTATTAATAAGACGCAAAAAATATGCGCAATTTTTACTTGGAAATAATTTTAGTCCTTTTACATTTTACTTGATTGGCTTTAATTTAAATAATTTTGAAATTGGTAGTAGGTCGGCTTACATGATCATTTAAAAAAGTCAGATTCCTAAAAAAAAAATGTAGTTACAAGTAAAAATACTGTCATTAAATATCAAATAATCTCCAAAATGTAATTTACATGGACACGTTTGGAAGAAACGATTAAAAAGATAAATATGTACCGAAAACTTTGCTGTAGTCCTTGAACACGTGGATTATTTCGCGGATAAAATAATAACAATATATTTCGGTCTCGCAAATACTAAAGCCTCGCAGTTTTATTTAAAGAAAGCATTGTCTTCGGCACGGACGATGACGTTGAACTATTCACAGTTTAATTTTGCGTGTCACATAATTTAACACATTTCACGTACGTCAAACTAACCATAAGTAATTATAAGCGATAAAACTTAACGATGTTGAATTCTCACATTGACATGTACTGAGAGTACTTAAAAAGAATAAAGCATAACGCAAATTTCTTATGTTTCATTCTTTAAAAAGTCTATTAGTGTAAAATTAAATTAGTTTTAGTCGCCCATACGGACCGAGGGTTTATTTCTCGTTGATTGTCATGCCACGAATAGGGCGTTTTCTCCTCATATACGAGGAGTGTTCAACAAAGACTAGATCTGAATTTATTAGAGGTTGCTATCGAGCCATCCAAAATAAAAAACGTCATGAAAGTTGGTCGAGTAAAAAAATACGTATTTCTAGTAAGTATAATATCTTAAATTTATAGCCTTATTTAATTGTCATAGCTGTCACCTTATATGACCGCCATTATTATTTATTTTACAATTGTGACAGTCACTTGTCAAAAATTTGACATAACCGAAAAGATTCGACATGACCGCTATTTTTATCTCTCTCCTTCATAGCCAGATTTGATGACTTTTTTTTTGGATGTCTATAATATCTACAAGATTCTAAAGCTTAGATAACATTATCCAAGTAGGCTTGTACAAAATGTCAAAAGTAGCAAATTATTTATAAGTAACACCTCTTAAAATCGAGATGGATGTAATGAATGGGAAAAGTTAACGCACATCATCGAATGTTACAAGGGTACAATAAAAGCTACTATTTTTTTATTATTTGTTGTAAATTGTTATTAGTTATTGTAAAGAACTTGTCCATTACCCAAACGTACCCCCCCTTGGGCACGCCACTGATTAAGACGGCATTTGCAGTGGCTGTCGGTGGAATTTGACATGCTCGTATTTTCGTAAGGAGGCGTGGGATCCACACCATAATTTGGGGGGTGGTTACTAGACTTAAACAGAAGGCTATAATGGCAAAAAATCATCAGGGAAAACTTGCGAAATATTTTTTTTCCAAAAATGGCTGCCTCCGGACAGATCTTCGAAACGGTTTGCAAAATATTTGTGAAATATTTTTTTTTCATAATCACGGAGTGAATACAATTTTTTATATACATGTGAATTCCTCGAAATTTTGAGATCTGTAAAAGTTATGGAAATTTGAATTGTTTTTTTCATCACATTTCGTCTATGAGATTTTACAATAGTTGTATCTTTAAGGAAAATAAGAATTTTGCAAAAATCACTAGTATAAAAAAATTGTATTTACTCGTTAATTATGAAAGAAAAATATTTTGCCAATATTTTGCAAGCCGTTTCCAAGATCTGCCCGGAGGCAGCCATTTTTGGAAAAAAATCGTTTTCCCTGTAGATTTTTTGGCATTACATCCTTCTACTTAGGTCTAGGAACCACCTCCTTAAATATGGTGTGGGTCCCATGCCTCCTTACGGAAATACGAGCATGTCAAATTCCACCGGCCACCACTGGGCATTTGGTCAATGGTCTATGGTAGACCTGCGAGTTTTAGATGGAACAAAAAGTTACTGACGGTCAAAAGAGCCGTAATTTGCTGGGAGATCCAGGCTCAGTTGAGTTAACTAAGAAAACCATAAACACTGAAGCGGTAATTATGGGTATGTCTATTTTGAAACTTGTAAGATCCTTGATATATCCATCGGAAATGTTTTTACTTCCTAAAATATGCAAATATGTCAGAACGGGGTCCTCGCTAGATTCCACCTTTACTGTCGCTTGACCATAACGCGAACATGTCAATGGTTTGTGAGTACTAGAAACAATGGTTTCAAGAAGAAAGGGATAGATGGAAGGTGTCTCGTGGCACATTTCGGCTAAGTCTAGTCATGATTAATATATAGAATGAAACAAGACGATTTCTGGGATTTTTTTTCCAAAAACTATGACATTTTCAAAAACTGTTATTAATATAAAATATTTTATACATATCAAGCATTTTTCAAATTTTCAGGAGATTGTTTTTATACAGATTACGAGGTGTGTAAATTAAGTAATGAGACTGGCAATGTAGCGCCCGATCTAGCAACTTTGCGGAGACGGAACTTGAAAGGACGGTAGGTTAACATGTGATGCATCTTCAGTACAAGTTTGAACTTGTTAGAGTCATTTGTTTGTTCTTTGTGAATGTTTTCGTAAACCGTTTTTTTTCTAGTGCGTTTTAAAAATGAGTGACATTAATTTTGAGCAATGGTGTGCTATCAGGTTTTGCTTCAGACATGGACACATCGCAATGGATACTTTTGCTTCAACACATCTACGGAGACAGTGTTTTTTCAAGAGCCCAGGTTTTTCGGTGGGTTAAGGTATTCTCACAAGGGAGAGTCGATTGAAGATGAACCACGCAGTGGAAGACCTTCGTCTTTAAGAACCGATGAAAATGTCGACAGAATACGGGATCTTGTACGCTCAGATCAACGGTTGACGACAAGAATGATCGGAGAAGAGTTAAATTTGAATCACACCATTGTTCATTAGACTTTGACTAAAGAATTGGGGATGAGAAAATTTGCTCAAAAAATGGTTCCAAAAAACCTTTCGCAGGAACAAAAGGACATCAGGAGAGAAAGGTGTCTTGACTTTTTGGAATCGATTGAAAATGATCCCCATTTTATGGAACGTGAAATTACTGGTGATGAGACTTGGGTGTTTGAATACTACCCGGAAACCAATCGCCAACGCATGGAATGGCACACTTCAATCTCTCCAAGATCCAAAAAGCAAGAATGAGCATGTTGAAGATCAAATGCATGCTGATTTGCTTTTCTGATTGCCAGAGAATTGTCCACAAAGAATTTGTACCTCCAGGCCAAACAGTAAATCAACACTTTTACGGAGACATTTTTGAACTTGGAAAACGGGTCATGCGTATGAGACCAAACATCAAGAACAACTGGATGTTGATCACGACAATGCGCCTTGTCACACAGCCATTTCAGTAACCGAGTTATTAGCCAGTAAAAACATTCCTGCGGCTCCTTGAATCCTTGTAACTTTTATCTCTTCCCGAGATTGAAGAATCACCTCAAGGGACGTCATTTTGGGATCATAGAAAACATTTAAACGGCTGTAACTGACCAGCTGAAGAATATTCCAGTATATAAGTTTCAGCAGTGCTATGAGGAATGGAAGAACCGTCTCTAGCGATGTGTGGCTTCCCAAGAAAGTTATTTTTAAGTAGACAATCCTGAATTGTAATTATATTCGAAAAAAATTTTAAAAAATCTTATTACTTAATTTACACACCTCGTATGGCAGATTTATATTATGGTCCCGCGGCACATATCGGCCAGCTCTAGTCATGATCAATATGTAGAATGAAACAAGGCGATTTCTGGGATTTTTTTTCCAAAAACTGACATTTTCAAAAAATATTAATATAAAATATTTTAAATATATCAAGCGTTTTTCAAATTTTCAGGAAATTGTTTTATACCAGTGGCGGTTGGTGATATTTCAGTTGTCCATATCTTGAAAACGACCCATGGGACCTACTTCACTTTTTAGGTGATGACTATACACCTCTTACAGAAAGGAATCATAGTGAAAAAACCGTCAGCAATGTCTGCGAAAATTTTTTCAAAAAAACTGCAGCAGTAACTGCAAACTGGGATCTCAGTAACGCTCTGTGGAATATTTGCAGTATATATATATATTTTTTTCATAATTTAGGAACAAAT
This sequence comes from Aromia moschata, assembly GCA_029963805.1. Lineage (NCBI taxonomy): Eukaryota > Metazoa > Arthropoda > Insecta > Coleoptera > Cerambycidae > Aromia > Aromia moschata. The sequence goes on from JAPWTK010000555.1 coordinate 183,105, forward strand.
ATAAGGAGAGGTTTTTCCATTTGTTACAATATTGTTTTTTCAAAAAGTTATGGCCATTTTAATTTTAATTTTATAGGAACATTTTGTTTCCCAAAATTAAAATGGCCATAACTTATTGAAAAAAAATATTTTGAAACAAATCGAAGAACCTCTCCTTATATTTGTTTCTAGATTATGAAAAAAAATATATGCTGCAAATATTCCACAGAGCGTTACTGAGATCCCAGGGTGTGTTGCAGTTTTTTTGAATTTTTTTTCGCAAACTTTGCTGACGGTTTTTTCACTATAAATCCTTTCTGTAAGAGGTGTATAGTCATCACCTAAAAAGTGAAGTGGGTCCCATGCGTCGTTTTCAAGATATGGCTAACTGAAATATCACCAACCGCCACTGTTTTATACAGATTATGTATTATAAAGGTGATGTATTATACTGCTACAGAATCTGTATCTACGTGTCTACTGTTGATAAAATTATTTCTGATGTTCCATAGTGCCAATTGCCAACAAATTAGACTTTTTTAGTGAACATTTTCGGAAATAATTCAAGCACTAGAAGTATTACTAATGAAAAACAAACTCTTGCCTTGGCAAATGGAAATACATTTTTCCATCCAATATTTAACCATTTTCCCCTAATGTTCAAAGTGTACAATAACTGTGTAAAACAAATTTGTAGAACTTTATGGTAACAAACATCATATCGCATTATAAATGCTTCGTTAACGAAAATGTATATCTAAATAATTACCTGCGACGGGTATAACAACTAGCAAAACTAACTATATTAATTATTTACAGCAACACTCGCGATTTCCCTTGGAAACAAGCCACCTGAACCAAATAGAGGTACGTATATACCATGATCGTAATTTTCTTTATCGACGTTTATATTTACCTATTCATTATTAAATGAAAAACTCGTCAGCTGGAAACAATGGGACGAACCACCTCATGCCTTTTGTACACGACTTATTTAAATATTACATTATCTATAAAACGCGCTGTATGCTATAAAACAGTGGCGGTGCGTGATCCTAAGATTGGGGGTGCACCATACATAAAAATAACGATAATCATAAGAATAATAAGAATATCCCTAATATGAGATAAATATTTATCTCATATTAAGGTTATTCTTATTAACTCTATTAATTTGAAAACTTACCTAATTTTCTTTGTAAATGAGCTCAATTCTGCGATTTTTACATTGTGCAAATTTTTCAATTACTTTGTTGTTAAAATTTTCGATATTTGTAATAGTCTTCTTCAATGGAGAGCATAGCCAAAGCCGACAGTCTTTCCTGGCACATGGTGTTGCGCAAAAATGTCTTTATTCGTTTTAAATAGAAATTTTCCACAAAAACGAATACAGTTAATAATAATGTTTAAAACATATCTGTTTTTTGAAACCGCTTCATTGTATGCTGCCACTGCTCGTCGATGAGCAGAATCGAGCATTGTCGCAATATTTGCAGTGCCTAGCATGGCTAAATTCAAAACATTATTCATGTGTCCAGCAGAATTTGCATGTTTTTTTTTATTTTCTGGTTTATGTGATTTAAATCCCTTACTCCAGTTTTGGTCCAAGGTGTTTCTCCGCCAAACAAAACACTGCGTTCAATACATCGCATCCACTTAACCACAAATGTTTTTTAAATAAGTCATTATTAAATGTTCTTACAAATTGTTTACTTTTTTCCTTTTACGGCTAATTTTAAATTAATTTGTGGAGTGGGCTACCTAGAGTTTTAATTTGCACTTTTTCCTCCAAACTCAAGTTAAAGAATGGATTTTTTAATAAGTTTTGAATATAATTCATTATTCCAAACTAGATTGTAACCGAGTTTATATTTATAAAACGTGAGCGATAAAACAGCAATCGCAATGTACGAAAACAATTCACAAACTAACCGATCGATTACGCTCGTGCGCTCTTAAACTCCGCACATCATATCTATAGGATTCGCCCACTACGCGTCCTAATTGTGGAGGGGCAAGCAGTAACAATACGCGTTCGCTTTTTCGTATTGCACGGAAGCATGATCGTCGTGCCGCTTTTTCGTATTGCGCGTGTCGACTCCCGCGCCGTGATCGGAAACCAGTGGCGTTGGAGATAGAGACCTAGCGTCTAGTGGATTCGTAACGCTGCGGCCAAATAATATTCAGATGGTATTAACGCTAGGGATGCGGCAAGGCGATAAATTAAGAATGCATCCATTAATTACTAAATAAAATTATTAATGCTAAATTGTTGGTAGTGCGCGCGCACCAGCGCACCTTATAGCCCACCGCCACTGCTATAAAAGCATAATATATTACTATACATACATATCGAGGGCTTCATAACATAGGGGCGTCTCAACAAAATATTAATTTTACAGGAACCGAAAAAAATGTATTAAAAATTCTAGTTACTATAAAGATTTTTGAAATTTGGTATGTGATGTATATGTAATATCACTAGTTTAGATCAACTTTCATAGTTTTTTTTTAATTTTTGCAAAAGTCAGAAACAGTATATACGCCCATATGTAACAATAGCAGTAATGGGCGTATATACATAGTCGTTGATACGCCTATGAGTATCGGTGATAAGCCTTTTAAATTGTTACGTTTTCGGAAAAAAAACAGTTATTGAAAAAATAACTCATTTATTTCATAAGATAAAAAAAAAAGTTAAATTAACATTTGCGGTTACTGCGTCGTTTTGTCCTTATTTTATTTCTCATCATCTCAAGAGACATTTCGTCATCTGAAGACTCTTGATTGTTGGAACATGGCAAATTTTTATAAAATTCATGGAAAATGGGTGGTATTACCTCCGATTTGCAAAGCTCTTGCAAATGATCATACTTATTTTTGTCTATACGTAAAAGGGTTGTATAAAGGGAGGGTATAGAAACATTGATTGGCTCATCTATCGACACAGGTGGACGTCCTACCTTCTTTGGAAGCATGTTCAGTTGGTAATAATTGTTATCCCAATGTTCATTTTTATAAAACAAGGTGTGGGGTACTGCCTTATCCAATTTATTGGAACGCACATTTTTCCAATTTAAAATTTCCCCATCATTAGCTGCATGACAATTAGGCATGGCTTTTTCGCGGTAGCTCTTAAAATTTTTAAATTCATTGAATGCAGGTGGATGCAGGGGCTGTTCACTCTTATGAGCCTACCTGAAATGTGATATTTAGTATGAGACCAACTCTATAGATGGCGCAACCGGCTTAGTTAGTTATGTATAGTTGATACTGTTAAAAAAAGAGATTGGTAGTCCGGAAGAACTAGTTCAGTCCATGCGCCCAAATGTTTAATATTTATAATTTGCGTTATGTTCTTACGTCAATATTTATCTGGGCGTATCGATTGAATTGGTTCTAAGTAAAACCAAAACAAACCTAAGTTTTGTAGTTTTGTGTTTAATTTGTTTCCATGTGTTAATTTATTTTGTATTTTATTTGTTTATTGGGTATTATATAGTCTTATTTGAGACAGAAATTAGTTGAGTTAATATTGCATTAAAAGAAGGAGAACTAGAACTGGTACCAGATGTGTGTTATAAATGAAACTTCATGTAAAGAAAGTTATGCCTTTACTTTTTTTTAGTTTATATAAATGGCTAGTTGGAAATAATTTATACTTAAATGTGATTGTGTCTTGTGTATAAATGTGATTGTGAATGCGTATAAATGTGGTTGTGAATAAAGGAATCTTACATCTAAAACAATTGATTTTGGTATTTAATGGTTTCAATATCTCAAATATCCTCCTTTTTCATCACAGCATGAACATTATTTCTTGAGGAACGGTTTCAAATACAGTTTGTGGACTTTTTTAAGTGCTCCCTTATGGACGAAACGTATATATATTATATGACAAGAATAGCAAAATCATATTTAGTTTATGCTAGATAAGGATAAAAAACTTTATGTAAACAAGTATGATTATGCTATTCTTATATACATACGTTTTGTCCATAATGGAACTCTTAAGAGTCCGCAAACTGTATTTTATTTTTGAATATTTTTTTGAATATAGCGCCATCCGCCATATTAGTTAAAATTAGTTTGAGACCAATTCAAGAGATGGCGCTTCACGGTTTCATTTAATTCTATGAGAGAGTTCCATCTATCTCTTCTTTTATCTATGGGTGGATGCACTTTATACGGTTCTCCTTTTTTCTTTGCCAATCTGATAATGTTAAACCAATCACTTAGAACTGAGATTTGAGAGTGTCGTGATGAAGACTCTATGGCTGAATGCATTGAGTCGCATTCCATGTGTGTATGTCCAGCTTCTAAGAATTTTATTTCAACATACGCCTGTATGTTTCACCTCGAAATAGCTATACCTTTGCTACGCCTTTTTATTTATCTCCATAGCTCGGAAAATATTGACATTTGCGGTATGCCGCTTTTTTAAAACACAGAGGAGGTTGATATGTACCGTACGCGAAAAAAAATCTAAATTTCGTAAAAATTGCAGATACGCCCCTATGTTATGAAGCCCTCGATAGATATGTAGTACTAGAATCTACCATAAAACATTTGGTATTCAGTACTGTAAATAATGATTAGTAAAAATAATATTGTGTGACCATATCCATAAAATCTAACAAGTGACATAATATGTAACAAAGATACATTTCCACACCTTTTTAATATCCCGGCTATAATTTTTATCTTAGAAAATCTTTACCTACCTTCTTTTATAATATCTAAACTACATTATGAAATTAAAATTAATCAGATATGATTAACAGTATAATTCAAAGGAACAAAGAACAAATATACAGTGTGTCCCGTTTTTTTTGGAACCACCCAACTTTGGAACGAGAAGTCGGATCAATTTGAAATGTTGGCAAATGATCAACGTTTGCTACATGCATAATTAGATGAACTGGCATTAAAATTACTCCATAGGCGTGCGCTCTAGGGCACTTTAAATGGTCACTTTTTTCAAGAACTAACATGAGCGATTGGAGTGGATGAAATCCAATGACATATTCTTATTCAGCACTAGAATAAACCCCCTGGTGCAAAAATTCAAGTACCTACCGTTACTAGTTATCGAGATACAGTGTGTTTGTTTTTTTTTTTTGGGCCACCCCTATATCTTTGGAACCAGGAGTCGGATCCATTTGAAATTTTAGCAAATAATCTCGGCAAATAATTAATCCCTGCTACGTGCATAATAGGTAAGTTAGTGACAAAATTACTCCATAGGCGTGCGCTCTAGGGCACTGTAAAATGTCATTTTTTTTTCAAAAACTAACATGAGCGATTGGAATAGATAAAATCCAATAACACATTCTTATTCAGCACTAGCATAAACTCACTGGTGCAAAAAATTCAAATGCCTACCGTTACTAGTTATCGAGATACAGTGTGTTTGTTTTTTGGGGGCCACCCCTATATCTTTGGAACTAGAAGTCGGACCCATTTGAAATCTTGGCAAATATTCTCGGAAAATAATTAATCCCTGCTACGTGCATATTAGGCAAGTTGGTCTCAAAATTACACCTTCCTGCATGCGCTCTAGGGCATTTTAAAGGGTCAGTTTTTTAAGAACTAACACGAGCGATTTGAGTGGATGAAATCCAATGACATATTCTTATTCAGCACTAGAATAAACCATTTGGTGCAAAAATTCAAATACCTACCGTTAGTAGTTATCGAGATATAGTGTGTCTGTTTTTTTTGGAGCCTATCTTATGGTTCTTATCAGTGGTAGTTGGTGGAATTTGACATGCTCGTATTTTCGTTGGGAGAGGCATGGGACCCACACCATAATTTAAGGGGTTGTTATTAGATTAAGTAGAAGGCCATAAGGGCAAAAAATCTTCAGGGAAAGCTTGCGAATTTTCTTTTCCAAAAATGGCTGCCTCCCGGAGCCTTGGAAACGGCTTGCAAAATATTTGCATATTATTTTTTTTTCATAATCACCGAGTAAATACAATTTTTTTATACTTATGATTTTTGCAAAATTCTTATTTTCCTTAAAGATACAACTATTGTAAAATCTCATAGACGAAATGTTGTGATGAAATAAAAATTCAAATTTCCGTAACTTTTACATATCTCAAAATTTCGAGAAAATCACAAGTATAAAAAAATTGTATTCACTCGATGATTATGAAAAAAATATTTCGCAAATATTTTGCAAGCCGTTTCAAATGGATCCGACTCCTGGTGGCATGGCTCCCAAAAAACAAACACACTGTATCTCGATAACTAGTAACGGTAGGTACTTGAATGTTTGCACCAGGGGGTTTATTCTAGTGCTGAAAATTGTGATATGTCATTGGATTTCATCCACTCTAATCGCTCATGTTAGTTCTTGAAAAAAAGTGACCCTTTAAAGTGCCCTAGAGCGCACGCCTATGGAGTAATTTTGTCATCAACTTACCTAATTATGCACGTAGCAGGGATTAATTACTTGCCGAGATTATTTGCCAAGATTTTAAATGGATCCGACTCCTGGTTCCACAGATACAGGGGTGGCCCAAAAAAACAAACACACTGTATCTCGATAACTAGTAACGGTAGGTACTTGAATTTTTGCACCAGGGGGGTTTATTCTAGTGCTGAATAAGAATATGTCATTGGATTTCATCAATTTCAATTGCTCATGTTAGTTTTTGAAAAAAGTAACCCTTTAAAGTGCCCTAGAGCGCACGCCTATGGAGTAATTTTAATACCACTTCGTTTAATTATGCACATAGTAAAAGTTGATCATTTGCCAAAATTTCAAATTGATCCGACTCTCCGTTCCAAAGTTCTAGGGGTGGTTCCAAAAAAAAACGGGACACACTGTAGATACTAGGGTCCGGAAAGTGTGCCATAACGCATGGTTAAACTGCGTTTTACTTCCGAGCACCCGCACGGGACCGGCGTACTACGGCATACTACGAGTCTCAGTGCGCGTTACTAGGCATGGTCAGTGGCGTACGTATGCACGGGCATAAAATACACGCGTTTATAATACAGGCCAACAAAATTTGATTTATTTTCGGAAGCAGAAACTCTAGTACACTTTTCCGAAGGTTTCCGAATGTCATGCCCCCCCCCCCCTTGATACCCTTAGAAATTCCAAAAAGTATCGTGATAGTCGGTATTTTTGTATAAATGGATTTTTCATCGAAATTCTGAAGTGCCAGAAAAACGCGTGACCTTAAAAATTTTCAAAATTTTCGTCTACGGCGCCAATATGAACTCTCGCGGGTCAAATGTTGCTTTATCACTAAAATGGCCCCCTCCAGAGAAGCCTTCTGGATCCGCCTATGTTTTTGACATATTTGAAGTTATGTAATATCATAAGGTATTTTGTTTTCACAAAACTAGTAATATCATCTATAAGTATGATTCTTTCTCTTTAAACTCAATTTTGAATCGTCCAGATATCTTTTTGTTTTACTGAGGTATGTCAATTTGAAGTTTATGCAGTGGCGGTGCGTGATATTTCAGTTAGCCATATCTTGAAAACGACGCATGGGACCCACTTCACTTTTTAGGTGATGACTATACACCTCTTACAGAAAGGATTTATAGTGAAAAAATCGTGAGCAAAGTTTGCGAAAAAATTTTCAAAAACACTGGAGCACTCCCTGGGTTCTCAGTAACGCCCTGTGGGATATTTGCAGTATATATTTTTTCGTAATCTAGAAACAAGTATAAGGAGACGTTTTTCGATTTGTTGCAAAATATTTTTTTTAAAAAAGTTATGGCCATTTTAATTTTGGGAAACAAACAAAATGTTCCTATAAAATTAAAATGGCCATAACTTTTTGAAAAAACAATATTGTAACAAATCGAAAAACGTCTCCTTATATTTGTTTCTAGATTATGAAAAAAAAATATACTGCAAATATTCCACAGAGCGTTACTGAGAACCCAGGGAGTGCTCCAGTGTTTTTGAAAATTTTTTCGCAAACTTTGCTGACGTTTTTTTCACTATAAATCCTTTCTGTAAGAGGTGTATAGTCATCACCTAAAAAGTGAAGTGGGTCCCATGCGTCGTTTTCAAGATATGGCTAACTGAAATATCACGCACCGCCACTGAGTTTATGTATCACCGATCTTCTCAAATGCACGCCAAAAGCAGAATACAAGGTACTTACTACCTTTGAGCGTATTTTTCTAGGAATTTTAAAGGTCATTGATTACACATCCACTATCAGATTCTAAAAATTCAAAATGTCCAAACAGAATTTCCAAAGATTAACAAGCTGAACTGTTAGACAAGAAGAACTGTAGGACTTTTAGGTTTTTTAGAAACAAAGAAAAATAAAATTAATCTACACTGGTTGTTTCGGTTTGGTAAAGAAGTCATCCACTAAGAACTATTTCTACTCTTGTATAACGTACCCAAATAAACAATGTATTCATTTCTTACTTTGAAAATGATATGTCTTAAAGGAATTGTAAATAGAATAGATTTAACCCCATCGCAACCAAAGTATCCACATATGGATACTTTTACCTATAGGATTTTGTACCATGATATCCACGTCTGGATATTCGCGTACTCAACGTGCCATTCAATTTAACACGTCTGGTATGACGGTCAAAATCGTGGTATGTCGGATATATTTATCACTACGTGGATACTTTGGTATATTATCCTATTGAGAAAATGTTAAAAAAGTGAGGTTATGTGCATCAAAGTCTATGTGTTTTAGTTTGTTTACAAACGTTGTCTGGAGAACGTCGCTCGCAAATCAAGTATTACAATTTTGAGTAAAATGGAGGTAGATACTGAATTATCCGGAATACTTACGTTTTCTTGTTTTTTTTTTTGTTTTAAGGAGAATATTGTCATTTATTTTTTTAATTAAAGTTTGAGAATATTTTTCTTATTTTATTTTATATCTCATGTGGATAATGTGGTATGTTATGTGTATCCAGATGTGGATTATATGGTATAGCACATACAATCCCGAAGTGGATATAATGGTATATGTAGAAAATAAAAAAACCGCTTTTCACATTTTCCAAGAACATTTTGTAAAAATGTGTGACCCCTCTGTAATTGCATAATGCATAGTAACATCGTTTTGAAAAAATATTACCATATTACATCTGGTACAGCGGACGTACTTTGCTCAGGTATAGGATGGTTGCGAAGGGGTTAAAAGTCTTGTTTGCTAAATTGTATCCCGCAATTGGTTTTTTTTTTTTTTAGAAAATTGAATAATGAGGAGTAAATCTACGGAATTGGCGGAATCCTTCACAGCGGTTGAAAATACTCCGGGAATGATATGTCTGGAGTAAATGGTACAAAAATTAGACTATGGTATTTTTTTGGTCAATTTTGGCCCAAAACTGGACTTTTTCAGGGTTAATGAAGGGTCAGAAGTAAATTTGGACTACGGAATCCTTTTCAGCGGTTAAAAATACTCAGGGAACGATATATCTGGAGTAAACGGTACAAAAAAATACACTTTGGTATTTTCTGGGGAAATTTTGATCCAAAATTGGGGTTTTGTGGAAAACTGGACATCGAATTCGTATTCAGCGTATCAAAATACCTAAGAATTGACATGTCAGACCTTGGGTTCAGAAAATTTTGTTCTTTTTTGTGTGTCAGTGTTATCATAGAGTTGTATAGTGCCGGCCCTGCGTTGTGGCATAACCTGCCGGGACCCGCGTATACGCGGTAGTACGCCTATCCCGTTGCACGGACGCTACCTTATGGCAGGCAAACTGCATTTAACTATCCAGCGCGTCGCAATGGGACGGGGCCAACGCATCATTTACAAGGCGCTTAAAATTTAAAATATAATTTATACTTTAATTATCATAGAGTTATATGGTGCCGATATCTCAACTGATTTCAGTCTCAAATAAGAATATATAATACCCAATAAACAAATAAAACACAAAATAAATTAACACATGGAAACAAATTAAACACAAAACTACAGAACTTATAACGTAAAACAATACACAGAATATGCGACCACCGGTATAGGTTTGTTTTGGTTTTACTTAGAACCAGTTCAAGCGATACGCCCAGATAAATATTGACGTAAGAACATAACGCAAATTATAAATGTTAAACATTTGGGCGCATGGACTGAACTAGTTCTTCTGGACTACCAATCTTTTTTTTTTAAGAGTACCAACTATACATAACTAACCAAGCTGGTTGCGCCATCTATAGAGTTGGTCTTATACTAAATATCCCATTTCAGGTAGGCTCATAAGAGTGAACATCCCCTGGACATATCGTCGAGGCGCTCCGCGGCACGCAGCAGAACTCGTGCAAATGTTGATTTGGAACATTTGAAAGAAAATCCTCGTAATCTACATGAGTATAGCTAATGAAACACGTAGTACAGAATTTTAAAAATATTGATTTTTGTGTAATTGGCATGTTTTTGAACAAAAAAAGTCAATTTTTTGACGAAAAAAAGGGCAATTATTTGTTTATAAAAAATTTTTAAACTAAATTATCGAAAAATCCGTACGAGTTTCACTTCAAAATGTTTTAGATATGTGTTTATATACGTGTTTTCAAACGAAAATATTGAAAATGGTTGGAGTTATGCTGCACACCGATATCCATCTCCAGAACTTCCATAATTTGTAAAATGCTCTTCATACCAATCTTCATACTCTTCATTCTCTTCAGGCCTACACTAACGTATTTTCACTTGAATTTTTTTTCGAATTGAGTAAACGACATCTAGTAGTGTATTACAAAAGTTAGAAATCAGTAGGTAAGACATTGGGCGCATTCAGGGACGCTCAGCGGCTGAGTAGCTAACTTAGCTACTTCCCTGAATGGACATGGCTGACACTTTTTTGTTCTCAGCGGCTGACCAATTTACTAAGCCTAAAATATTATAGCTGAGATGCTGACTTGACAATAATTCTATTATGATTCTCTCTGTCATGTTATCTGTGCTGTGAGCAACTGAATTTTAACCTACTTTTAAACAAAAGTTATAGAAAAGAAAATATTGCTTGTTTTTAAACAAAAGTTATGGAAAAGAAAACGAACATTGGTCCTTTAAGTGTATTTAAGCACAGAACACGACAGGGAATTATGAATCCATGATTTATGAAAGTTATCTATGCCATAGAACATATTACGTTTTCTAGATCTTTGCGAAACTCATACAAACAATTCAGGGGAGTGTTAAGCCGCTGACTGTCAGAAAAGGCTAACTACTAACACATAGCGGTCAGTGGCTGAGCGTCCCTCAATGCGCCCATTACATAGCACCTTTCGAGCAGGTATGTCGTCACAGGTATAAGTCGTATCAGGCTGGCCATACACGTAGAGGTGTACCGCAGAGGGACACCCCAGAGATGAACAGCAGAGGTTTACCTTTTGAGGTGAGGTCACACACGCAGCTGTCTCCCTCTGCTGTCATGGCTTCTACACGAGTAGACGACGCGATCGCAGTTGTCGGTTTAGTGTTGGCTACTAGTGTTAAGAATAAAAGGAAATGCCGTAAAACATGGAGAGAAAAGAAATCGGCACAGTCATGTCAATTTGTTACAAGAGTTGAGAGAAGAGGAAGCAGACTATCTCAACTACTTGAAAATAAACTGAATGCAAATAAAAACATTCGCGCAAAGTAAAACAGAGGTAAACACAAAAGACACCCTCTTTTCTGACTACAACTTACCGGTGGTAAGCCTCACACACGCGGAGGTCTGGTCACCTCTAGCGGTAGAAAATATAATTTTTCAATTCCGCCTGGCTCGACTCCAAAGGTCTGTTCGCCTTTGGAGTTTCATCGCACGAAGTGGCACACACGCCTAGGTTTACCTCTTGAGGCGGACAATATAGGTAAACCTCTGTGGTACTCCTCTACGTGTATGGCTAACCTTAGAGGCGTTCGACACGCTTTGGGAAAAGCACGGATTTTCAAATAAAAATTTTTTTTTCATATATAAGACTTTGTGCCTCATATTTTAGAAGATGCAAAGTATGTTTTAAGTCAAAAAATTCTACAGTGGTGTTACCCCTTAATATTCACATTCAAAAAAAAAAAACGTCAACTCTGGCTATGAACGAGAGAGAAGGAAATAGCGGTCATGTCTAAGCTTTTCGGTTATGTCAAACTTTTGACAAGTGACTGTCACAATTTGTAAAATAAACAATGGCTGTCATATAATATGACAGGCTTGACAAGTAAATAAGGTTATTAATTCGATTAAGAATAGAAATGCGTCTTTTTTTTCAGGGCCAACTTGGATGACGTTTTTTTTGGATGTCTATACATTTGCACACACTGATTTGGAATTCTTAAATACATATTTCTCTAATAGCGCTGACCGAAGTGGATTTTATTGTACCATAAATTGTAACTACGGATGAAAATACTGCAGACAAATGTGTCACTAAGAGAACAAGTAATTAATTGAATGCAAAAGTATTAGGGATATTGATAAAAAGGGGATATTATGACTTATTTATTATTATCATTGTACGTACCTATCTCTGGGAGGTTCTAGCTCTTGGAGGGGCTGTCACTGGTCTTGACAAAAAAATTCTTACCTTTCAAGTGACTAGAAATAGGGTATGAAATAAACTATCACTATATATTTATTTGTCCCAAAATTATTCTTCAGGTAAACTTGTAACTTGAATTATTGAGTTTTGAGATGAATTTTACACACAATCTAGATATTTATTATTTAATTTGAATTTCACTAAAAATATGTATAAAACATAACTAGGGTTCGGAAAAGTGTGCTATAACACAGAGCACTGTACAACTCTATGATAAAAATCGTATTTTTTAAGCGCGTATTTCTTGCCCCTGTATACGTACGCCACTGACCGTGCCTAGAATGCGCAATGGGTTTCTGTCGCGGGAAAAAAAGACAAACAGTGTGAGACGACAGATAACAAGCAACCGCACACGCATCGAAGGTAGTGAGGGAATAAGACCGACCCTTTCACCACCTATGATTGTTAGAACGAGAAGTGTAGCATTTGTCCTTTTTCACCATTGGCAGATGTTGGTTTACACAAACTGTATACATTCTCTCCATATAACAGCGAAATATTCTGCCGTCGCTGTGAACAATAATAATGTGTGCCCACCTCATGCACAATAATTTTTTGTCGTGAGTGACTAACTCGGGAGTTCTTGTAGTGTTATATTATCTGAATACATTACTGAATTACGTATTACCTGAAATTGTGTAGATTTTTGCAAGAATGGCACAGTCGTTACCGTTTCTGAATAGACTTAACTAGTTGATTGAAAATTATGGGGATTTTAAAATAGACGGATCACAGATTTGATGTATTCCTTGCAATCGTCGATCTATGTTGTGTACGTAGCCTTTTGTGGGACGTGGTCGACAATATTCACTTTAGACGGTTTTTTGCCAAATATGTATCCGATTTTACGGTGTCAAGTAGCCATACATTGCGTAAAATATATGTAAAGAAGATACAGAAGAAGATCAACGTGTCATGGGAAATATGAAAGAAGATATATAGAATAAATTTCTGTGGCTGACAATGGACGAAACAACATATTTTCGCGGTAATAAGGTCGTTAATGTTCTGATACGAATTTTAGGTGTTTCAGATATTTTGCTCCCGACATTGATAGCTAGTAAACGGGTTATGCAAACAAGGGCTAAAAGTATAGAAATAGTAGTAACACGTGCATTGTTCTCTGTAGATGTAAAAAATAATAATGCACTGATGTTAGTGACAACAAACAACTATTGGTGATACAAACTGTGCGAAATTCGTGAAAATAATGTGCATGGTGTGTCGTCCTTCGTCCAAATCATTCTCGTTTAACAAGAAGAAATGCAGAAAGACTGAAGAAAGTTATGGCAACGTACGTTCAAGCAATGAGGTCAGTCGGTGTTTCTGAATGGCACGAGCCAATCAGACATTATTAACACAATTTTACGCCTGTCTTTTTGGTCTCTTATATGTCCTCCCGTCAATGACATAACAGATTACGATACCGACCCTGCGTTCTTGCACACTTTCCGAGACCCTAAACATAACATGTAAACATGATTCTGCAAATACTGATTTTTAAAGCTAATAAAATATAACAACCAACAAAAAATATATGTATATTCAATTATAAATAGAAAATTCTACTGAGTATGCCTAACTTTTAAAATTTACAGCTTCAATCTTCTAATGTCTTCTCCTTTAAAGTCAGTCCTACAACAGAAGTCATATTCAATTATCCATGAAACAAAACACTAAAATGATATTTTTATTAAGTTCGATCAAAAGATCAAATGAAGACCAATAACTGTCAAGAAAATATATCATGGGGTGAGTGAATACCCCTTACAATGGCCTATACATGTATCGATTGGTAACGGTCATAATAAAGAGTGTCAAAAATCCAAAATGGGCTAATTAGTCTCTTAAGTTGCTTGTGATGCAAAGCATTGTATGTTGTTTTTGTTGACAAAATGTTTTTTGAATACTGAAAAAAAAACCTTTACACTCTTTAGAATTTTTATATTACGTTTTTAAGGTGTGCATGTAAGTGTCTATACTCTAGGAATTACCCTAATAGGCCTATGAAAAAATTGTACCTTAGGGCTAAAACAGCTCTAAGCTCCGTAGGGGTTAATCTCCATGTTAATGCACCATCATGGCTGCCCCAATAATCATAGATTTCACTTAATTGCTCTAAGTTCAGTACCGTCGCAATTTGGGTTAGCCTAGCAAATTTGTCTCGTACAGACCAAGAAGTTGTAGCCGTGATGTAACCCGCCAAGGATCTCACCTCTTTGTCAAGCACAAGGCCTCCCAACTGAAACAAATGATTCATTTTAGACTTTATTCTACCAATCACGTGACCACGTTCATTTGATTTATTTTGGAAGTCCCTGTATGTTTACGTGTGTTCATACAAGGTGTGGCTATTTAATAACTGCTGTCATAACACTTTTTTCATTACCAATTACAGTAGCAACTTTTTCGCCTTCAATGTATGATCTCTATACTGCTCCATATGACTTTTCCATTGTTGAAAACAGTGCTGGAAGTTCGCCTCTGTCAGCTGGTTCAGAACCTCTGTCACTTTTGCTTTAACCACTTCCACACTTTTGAATCGTGTCCCTTTTCAGCGCGGATTTGACTTTGGGAAATAAATAAGTCACAGGGGGCAAGGTCAGGCGAGTATGGTGGATGTTCCAACACAGTAATGCCGCATTTTGCAAAAGACGCCTCACAGACAAAGCAGAATGGGCCGGTGCATTGTTTTGGTGAATCTTCCATGATTTGGTCCTCCACAAATTAGGTCTTTGTCTTCTCACACGCTCACAAAGGGCTGTTAGAACCTCAATGTAATAATGTTGATTGACCGTCTTGACCCTCTGGGACCCAGTGAACGTAAACAATGCCTCTAATGTCAAAACAGACGATCATCATCATGTTGGCTCAACTTGGCTTTTCTTTGCCTCGGCGAGTTCGGGCTCTTCTAATGCATGGATTGGCGCTTTGTTTCGGGGTCGTAAGTAAAAAACCACGATTCATCACAAGTAATCACTGTGTCTAACAAGCCGGGATCAGTGTCAATGTAGTTTAGAGTATCAGCGCAAATTCCTTTTGCTCGGCAGTGAGGGGTTTTCGCATGTTGAACGATTCATGTAAAATCTGGCGACCACATTCTTTGTCGATTCCTGTTATTTCAGAAAGCCCTCGGATGCTTCGACGACGATCTTCGCGGTTTACCAATGTTTTCGTCCGTTTTTGACGTTGAGGGCCGTCTGGGGCGCGGATCGTCTTCGGTCATTTCACGTCCCTCTTTAAACCGTTTAAACCATTCAAAAACTTGTGTGAGGAATAAACATTCATTCCCGTACACTTCCTTTGCATAAGCTTCTGTAAAAGTTTTCCCCTGTTTAACAAGAAACATGAGATTAACTCTTTCCTCCATCTGAACACTTTTTTTCGACGCGTCACTGATGCCTAGACTAATTCAAACGACTGCTACAGTCAAACTGAGCAACTCACTGGCTTGTCCAGCGAGCTCAGGGTGGGGAAAGTATCACCAGACACAGTTCACAAAGACACAGTTCAAACTTGTCTCGACACGCTCGCAGCGTGCTAGTAGCAGCATCAGTTCGGTTATTTAATAGCCACACCTGGTATGTTCAATTGAATGCATGATTTACTTTAAGAAAATAGCATTCGTATTGTTTATGGAAATGTGAGGTTAAGGTTACCAATAAATTGGTACTACAGAAGAATAACACACAGTCACACACTATACTAGATTATGTTTGATACAGCTGCAATATGTTCTACTCAAAGGTTTGTATGAATACAAGAAAAAAATGTTGAAATTAACAAATTTATTTAAGAATGTATAGGAAATTATTAAATTCTTATACATTCTTATATTCTCATAAATTCTTAAACGATTAAGTTTAAGGCCCACCGCAGATGACTGATTACACAGGTCTACAAAAAAAAGTTCTGTCTGCGATCAGACCCATCATTTCCTGTATATTTTGATGCACTGAAACCAAATTTGGCAAAAAAATTTTTCTACCGCATCAATTTTTCTCCACCCCCATATAACCCCCATAAACTCTTAGAGGAATTTTTTTTTAAAAAATTTTTATTTTGATTTTTTTTGGGTTGGATTGGTTCACGAATCTGAAGTCAAGAATAAATTTCGACTTAATGACAGCTGTCAACAAGCTGTCAAATTTCACTAAAAAAGTAAAAAGTTGATATTAAATGCGTATTATTAAGTTTTTTGGGTTGCTGATTACGATTCTGTGGAGAAAAATGATTTTCGAAATAATTCATTTTTAATTTCAGAATCGTAATCAGCAACCCAAAAAATTTAATAATATGCATTTAATATCAACTTTTTATTTTTTAGTGAAATTTGACAGCTTGTTGACAGTTGTCATTAAGTCGAAATTTATTTTTTTGCCAAATTTGGTTTCAGTGCATCAAAATACATAGGAAATGATGGGTCTGATCGCAAAGACAGAACTTTTTTTTGTAGACCTGTGTTATCGGTCACCTAAAATTTTGTCTGTATGATTGCAATGTATACGTTTAAACAAGACATCGCAGACGACAGACTAAAAAGACGGCCCAACTAAAAAGTTGGAACCTGTTCCATTTTTGTCACCGACTCGATTGTCTGTGACTAGTCGGTAACAAATGGAACAAATGGACTCTTATGAGGTACCGCACACGACATACAATTTAGTCGGCGCTGGGCAAAATACGATGCGTGATCAGTAGCGTACCATAGTCACAGTCTGGGTAATTAAAAGTCTGGGTACAATAAATTGGGTAAATAAACAATCATAAAAAAATCACTATTTCTTCTTTTTCTACGTGTTAGTAATATAGCAACGTACATTGATCTTTGCACATGCATCGCCGGGCCCATGGTCTATCTAAACGCGCCACCGACTATCTGTACGTGTGCGAGTTATCTCCGATTTCTCACCTAGTGTCGGTCGGTCTGCGGTGTCTTCCAACAAAATAGTCGCTGACCGATTGTCTGTCGTGTGCGGTGTGTCAAAAGAAACCATATAATACAAACCATATGAAACTGCTAATACGTACTCTGTTAAACGTGGTCTTTAAAATAACTTTTTCAAATCGTTGGGTGACCTCTGCTGTCACTACCTGTGTGAAACAGTCATAATTAGAGGGTGTCAGAACATCCTTGAATGATGATAGTAGTGTTTCCAAATTCATTATTAGAGTTTGCACAAAAGATTCCCCTGCTTCGTATGCCGATAACTCGTCCTAAAATTTTTAATTGTGAATTTAACAATGGCGGCTGGTGGCATTCGATATGCTCCTATTTTCGTAAGAAGGCAAGAGGCCCACATCATATTTTAGGGGGTGGCTACTAGACCTCAGTAGAAGGCTATAAAAGCAAAAAATCTTCAAACTAGCATTTTTTTTTCCAAAAAGGGCTGCTTCCCCAGAAGACCTTGGAAACGGCTTGCAAAATATTTGGGAAATATATTTTTTTTTCATAATCACCGAATAAAGACAAAGATCTTTTTATACTTGTGATTTTCTCGAAATTCCGAGATTTGTAAATGTTATGGTAATTCGAATTTTTATCTAACATTTCGTCTTTGAGATTTTACAATAGCTGTATCTTTAAGCAAAATTAAAATTTTGCAAAAAGCACAGGAGTAAACAGTTCATTTTATTAACCTTATTAAATTTACTAAAAAAAATGTTTTGCAAGCTGTTTTGAACATCATCTGGGAGGCAGACATTTTTTGAAATATATTTTGCAAGTTTCATTTAAAGTTGTTTTGCTGTTATAGCATTCTCCTTAGGTATAGTAATCACGCCCTAAAACATGATGTGGTTCCTATGCCTCCTTACGAAAATATGAGAATATCAAATTTCACCAGCCACCACTGATAATTAAGTACCTTGGTAATACAATACTTAATAACTGGAAATTTTATTTTAATCAACAACTAATTACTATTTTACATTCTGTCCATATAATTTGAAATGATATATTTTTTTAAAGTATATTAAAAAACAGTACTAGGATATCAACAGGAAGTTACACAACTTACCTCTGTCAAATGGTGGCTCATATTCAAGAACGTGTCAACCCAAGGGTTAACTCTTGGTTTAATAGCAGTAGATCTAAGCTGTTGTATGCCATAGTCAATAATATCCTTCAAATTAGTTGTAACTGACGACAATCCCGAAAGACAGCTTTCCAATTTACCTCTCTCGTTACTGTTCATTTTTGGTAAGGCCTGCTCTATTTCTTTTAAAACATGCTCACACAGGGCATCTACATATTCCATACTACTATCGGCATTATTTAGAGCTATCTAAAATATCAAATGACTTGCAGATCTGTAGTTAGTGTATCTACGAGGTGTGTAAATTAAGTAATGAGACTGATTTTTTCAAATTTTTTATTCGAATAGAATTACAATTCAGTACTGTCTCCTTCAAAATAACTTCGTTGGGAAGCCACACAGCGGTGGAGACGGTTCTTCCATTCCTCGTAGCAGTGCTGGAACTCATATACTGGAATAGCCTTCAGCTGGTTGGTTACAGCCGTTTGAATGTTTTCTATGGTCCCAAAATGATGTCTCTTGAGGTGATTTTTCAATCTCGGGAAGAGAAAAAAGTCACAAGGATTCAAGTCAGGAGAATAAGAAGGCTGAGGAGCCACATGAATGTTTTTGTGACAAGGCGCATTGCCGTAGTGCAACATCCAGTTATTTTTGATGTTTGGCCAAATTTAACCCTTTTCCGATCATTCTTGTCGTCAACCGATGATCTGAACACACTAGATCCTATATTTTATCGACACTTTCATCGGTTCTTGAAGACGAAGGCCTTCCGCTGCGTGGTTCATTTTCAATTGACCCTCTTCCTTCTGAGAATGCTTTAAACCAAAAAACCTGGGCTCTAAAAAAACACTGTCTCCGTAGGCGTGTGAAGTTTTCATTGCGCTGTGACCAAGTATGAAGCAAAACCTGATAGCACAAAATTAATGTCACTCATTTTTAAAACACACTAGAAAAAAACCGGTTTACGAAGACAGTAAAAAAAAAGGTTCCAGAAGGTTCCAATACCCACTCCAGGATACGAAGACAGTCATAAAGAACAAACAAATGAGTCTTGAGAAGTTCAAACTTATACTGAAGGTGCATCACATGTTAACCCACCGTACTTCCAAGTCCCGCAGTGTTGCTAGATCGGGCGATACGTTGCCAGTCTCATTACTTAACTTATACACCTCGTATTACTTTAAAGAGACCCAAATAATACAAATATTATTTGGGTCTCTTATTTTATTATTACAACCTGATTATGGAAATTATGAAAAAAATTAGTCTTTTTTATTTAAATGAGTAAAGCAAAAATAACTTACAATGAATGCTGTCCTTGATTGTTCGGTGTCCCCAGACTGAAGTCTACCTTGCTGAATAGATGTCTGTAAAACGTTATATGCCTGACTTAAGTCTAAGTAGCCAGATGGGTAACCCTGCCTCAATCTGCCTTTTAAAATCTCACAGAAATCGCTCTCCAGTACTCGACAGGCATTATTTATAGTAACACATATACCGTCTAATGACCCAGTTGATATCGAACGTCTAAAATGATAGTGCAGTTAAGAATAACTATTTCCAAAGAGTTTAAAGAGAATTTATATCTATAAAATGAAAACCCATCTTATGAATTATTGTTAAATATTGTTATGTTGATATTTTCATATTTATCTTGGAATTTGTTACTAAATGTAATAAAATAATTTGCTCTCTGGCACGTTCAACGTTTTACTAATAAGGGGAGGGTCCGAGTGCGGGGATGGGGTTTTATAAAAGAAGGGGATGGAAATATAGGTCGTGTAGCGAGGTATACGACCCTAAAGCCGTTCGTCATGGTGGGCCTTCGTTTAGGAAAAATGGAAGTGAGAAGTGGCGCACGATGAATGTCTACAGGTAGCGAAGCGGGGCAACCGAAGCAGCGCCGTAGCCAAATGCGTAGAGCACGCGGCTAGAGATCTGCAATCATGGGTTCGAATCTTGCTTCGTGAACTTTTCCCTCCGTTTTTTTTTTTTTTAATATATTCGAAAACGTAGAAGATAATTTTTGCGATTTAAAAAGAATTGTGGTTTTAAAATAATCTAAAAACAAAATATCCAAACAATAATTAATTACATTAATTAGCAATTCTATTTAATTTACGATACGTTCCACGTTTTATGATTGTTTCGGGATTTCATTTTAAAATCGCAGTTTCATATTTTATTTCTTATTTCATTCTTTTATTTCATCTTATCTAAAATAAAACAAAACGTAAAACGTATTGCAAATTAAATAAAATTGTTAATTAAAAAAAAACCTGGACGTTTTCCACGAAACACCAAACTACTACACTTTTCTCGACGCGCGTTTCGCCAACCAAGTTGGCATCTTCAGGGGAAGATTAAAAATAAATTCACAATAAAATCACAATCTTTACAACTTATTTCGTATATTCCTGACTTTTCGTTATTGTCGATTTTGTCTTTGGGGTTACCCAAAAGCATCTGTTGTTTATTATTTATTATAATATTTACTTTTGGGTAACCCCAAAGACAAAATAGACAATAACGACAAGTCAGGAATATACGAAATAAGTTGTAAAGATTGTGATCAAAAGTATATTGGGCAAACAAAAACATTTATTTTGACTAGATTTAAAGAACACATGGCTCATTTGATATATGGCAGAACAGAAAAATCTTGTGTTGCCCAACACGCTTTTGACAACAACCATAGGATAGACATAAATAATTTAAAATTAATTAGAAATGTAACAAACAGTAGACAGTTGGATGCTTTTGAAAGTTTAAAAATCATTAAGTGTAACAGTAGTATGAATAAGGACAATGGTCCGATACCCACCAGTCCACTGTTTGCTCTGATAAACAAAGACAGTTACGGTTCAGTGAACCGTGGCCACAAATTTAATATAAATAGTGCAAGTGTGTAAGCTAGAATTTAGTTTTAATCTTCTCCTGAAGATGCCAACTTGGTTGGCGAAACGCGCGTTGAGAAAAGTGTAGTAGTTCGGTGTTTCGTGGAAAACGTCCAGTTTTTAGTTTCTACGCCGAAGGTTCCAGTATCCACTCCAGGAAAATTGTTAATTAATGTAATTAATTATTGTTTGGATATTTTGTTTTACAATCGCAATTTTTTACATTATTTTAAAACCGCAATTCTTTTTTAAATCACAAAAATTATATTCTGCATTTTTGAATACTCATTTAAAGAAAAAAAAAAAAAAAAAAAAAGGAAAAGCGGAGGAAAAAGTGCACGAAGCAAGATTCGAACCCATGATCTCTCTAGCCGCGTGCTTTACGCACTTGGCTACAGCGCTGCTTCGGTTGCCCCCGCTTTGCTACCTGTAGACACTCATTGCGCGCCACTTCTCCCTTCCATTTCTCCTAAACGAAGGCCCACCATGACGAACTTGCTTTAGGGTCGTATACCTGGCTATATGACCTAAACCCCATCCCCGCACTCGGATCCTCCCCTTGTAAGTCAAATTTACCGTATGCATTTCCTTATTATGAAGAAGGTATCATCGACCATACTTGAAGTTTGCTGTGATGGATCTAGAACGTCCATCGACACGGCCTTAGCAACAGATTCTTCCATAAAATATTGCTCTAAACGTAGATAGTGAGATAAAAGATCATGTTTACATTGACTTAATTCACTATTTTTGATTAACTGCTCCAGGGAAGCTATTATTTTCTTTTTTTGTTCTGGATCAGGCACTCCAATTTCTACATCAGACTGTAAAATATAAAAAAAGCCACAGGCATATTATAATTAAAAGATTAACTTTACGATTGTGATAGGTACTCACAGTAACTTTTCGCTGGACAAATCTGAAGTACAATTCGCTGCGAAAATGCATCAAAGTAATTTCTCCAATAAGTATATCCAAATCTTTGGGATCAATTTTCTCTAATTTACTGAAACTAGAACTCAAACTCATCCTAGATAAATCGGTAATGGTTTGTATCTTCTTATTAATTTGTCTCGTTTTGTTCCATTCCATTATTACTCTTTTAGTCTGCACATCGCATTCTTTTTGCAAAATCGTTACGGCAGGCAACAGTTTTCCAGGGCCATAGTAAGTTTCAATGAGAGGCTGATGTGTATCAATTACTCGAGCTAGCCCCTCGAAAAGTAAGGTTAAGGTGTCTGCATATATAACACTGTGCCTTTTATCAGATGGCGGTGTACTTATTGCAGATTTGAGGTTTTTGTCTGCTGCAAAAGCTATTTTTGTTCTCAGATAAGTACAGAATTCTTTAATACCTTCTTCGTGCATGCCAAGTAGTGGAAATATTTTGAAGAATCTTTCAATAGACACGAGATCTTCAGAGTTAACTGCCTCGTTAAATTTATGTTCGACTATGGCCCTAAGTTGACTTGCGGCATCCTGCAATGTTCTTACAGATTTAAGCATATTCGAAACATTGTCCATATCATTAGCGGTCCTTTTAAGCAATGACTGGTCCATGGATAGAAATCGATGAACATGAGCTGCACCTTTTTCATAATCTGAATCCAATATTGCAGTTTGCACACCTTCCGAACATATTTCCAAGTCAATAAGATCACTAACACGGAGCTGGCATTCTCCTACGCGGTTCTGAAATATGTAAATTTAAGTTATGTGTTTGCTATAACTATGATCATTGTAAAACAACATACTCTAGCTACATCTAACGACCTTATTTTCCCACTAATCTTTTCGGAAGATTCCGATATGTCGTTGACAGTGTTGACGAGATCTTGCGCTTCATGTTTTATAACTTTGAGAGTAGGTATTAGTTTTGACAAGCCTTTAATTTTATCCTCAAGGAAAACCTTCTGGTTAAGCATGTTATTTAAATCCTGAATTAGTGTCTCCTACAAAATGATTACTATGATTATTCAAACAATGGACGTAAGTAATTAATTACTCACCTCTTCTGTCTTTAATTTTTCTAGTTCTAATTGACAATTTTTCTGCAACTCTATATAATCTTGAGTATTCATTTTTCGAAAACTTTACTCTATATTCTTTTTGATGTTCGTTTCTTTTCCTATCTTTCTTATAGGTTAGATTTGTATATTTGTAGGTTATAACATTTGACGTTTATCTCCCAAAGAGGAAAGAATGAAGAAGAGAAATATATGTTCTCTGGAAGCGACAAAAGTGGCTTCTCAGCCGTACAAATTTTTATTAACAATTAGGTTTATTCTGTAACACAGTTGTCAAAACAGTTATATCCACAATTTATTAGATATCAAACTACGCAAAAGAAATACATTGATACCAAATTAGTACTTGCAGTATTACAATTAGACTTTTAATCGAATAGGTATTTGAAGTAATGTTGGCTTACCATTTAATAAAATTTAGTGGCGTCATTTGCGAGGAGTTTGCGACATATTTAAATTGCTTTCATTAGTAATAGTAGGATAGTAATGTATCATTAGTATATAAACATAATTATATCTGAAAATAGCATTTGCTTTCTAGAAATTTATTTTTAGATTTAGTGTCCTTTAGTAATCGATGATATAAACTAGTGACCAAACGTTAATTTATGCAATTATGAAATGACTTTTTGTCCCTATTTTGCCAAATGGGCTCGGTAAATACGTGCTGAAGTCAATTATGTTACATACAGCGTCTATATTCTTTCGTAGGATACAAGTCTGTGCTTTACCTACTACTTACGTCATGGGAAGACCATGACATCGTTTCAATCTCAGGGGACTATTTTAGGGGAATTATTTGGTGATGTATTTATAGTTGCACAAACCGACGTTTAGTTTGAATATCCATATATACCTAATATGAGGTATCCTTAATATTTGAATTGTATTATAGGTATATTGTAGGTAAGTACATACAAATAAAGTATTAAAAAGTGTAAAATTTGATTAGGAAGTTTAGTTTGAGTTTGAGAAAACTGACATGAAATTGATAGCGGTACGAGGTGTGTAAATTAAGTAATGAGATTGGCAACGTAGCTCCCGATCTAGCAACACTGCGGAGACGGGACTTGGAAGGGCGGTAGGTTAACATGAAATGATTGTAATGCACCTTCAGTACCTACAAGTTTGAACTTGTTAGAGTCATTTGTTGGTTCTCTGTGACTGTTTTCGTAAACAGTTTTTTTTCTAGTTAGCGTTTTAAAAATGAGTGACATTAATTTTGAGCAACGGTGTGCTCCTAGGTTTTGTTTCAGACTTGGACACAGCGCAACGGATATTTTTGCAAAACTTCAACACGCCTATGGAGATATTACTTTTCAAGAGCCCATGTTTTTCGGTGGTTTAAGGCATTCTCAGAAGGAAGAGAATCGATTGAAGATGAACCACGCAGCGGAATGCCTTCATCTTCAAGAACCGATGAAAATGCCGATAGAATACGTGAACTCGTGCGTTTAGATCGTCGGTGAACAAGAATGAGCGGGGAAGCCAAAATTTGAATCACACCACATTATCAGATGTTGACTAACGAATTGGGGATGAGAAAAATCTGCGCAAAAATGTTTCTAAAAAACCTCTCACAGGAACAAAAGGACATCAGGAGAGAAAGGTGTCTTAACGTTTCGGAATCGACTGAAAATTATCCCCATTTAATGGAACGTGTCATTACTAATGATGAGACTTGGGTGTTTGAGTACGACTGGGAAATCAAGCGTAAAAGCATGGAATGGCATATCAAGCTCTCCAAGACCCAAAAAAGTAAGAATGAGCAAGTCGAAGATCAAATGCATGTTGACTTGCTTTTTTGATAGCCAGGGAATTGTCCACAAAGAGTTTGTGCCTCCAGGCTAAACAGTGAATCAACACTTTTACAGAGAGGTTCTTGAACAACTTGGAAAAAGGATAATGCGTGTGAGCCCAAACATCAAGAACAACTGGAGGTTGCAATGCGCCTTTTGTCACACAGCCATTTCAGTAAACGAGTTTTAGCCAGTAAAAACATTCCTGACTCAGTCTCCTTATTTACCTGACTTGAGTCATTGTGACTTTTTTCTTTTCCCGAGATTGAAAAATCGCCTCAAGGGACGTCATTTTAGGACCACAGAAAACATTCAAACGGTTGTAACCGACCACCTGAAGACTATTCCAGTATATGAGTTCCAGCACTGCTATGAGGACTGCTGATGGAAGAACCGTCTCCAGCGCTGTGTGGCTTCCCAAAGAAGTTATTTTGAAGGAGACAATACTGAATTGTAATTCTGTTGGAATAAAAACATTAACAAAATCAATCAGTCTCATTACTTAATTTACACACCTCGTATAGTTAATTTTATTTATACATAATGCATCTTCAAGAAATACTTTGATAATTTGAACATAATTAGTTATTATCGTATTTTTCTTCGTTTCTAGTAAATTTTGTTTTTTAATTTGTAAAGTCGATATTCTGGAAACCGTTCTTGTGTAACCTATGTGATGTCGATTAACTCAGGTATTGACCGCAAAAAAATCTATTTGCAAATCGGTATAAAACTGGAGTTCCCATTGGAAAACAATGTGAATGGCATCATAGTTTTTAGAAAAATGATCGACGAAATTTGAAAACTATGAATTGAATAAATTGATTTGATGAATTT
The DNA here is from genome assembly GCA_029963805.1 of Aromia moschata. Lineage (NCBI taxonomy): Eukaryota > Metazoa > Arthropoda > Insecta > Coleoptera > Cerambycidae > Aromia > Aromia moschata. The sequence goes on from JAPWTK010000555.1 coordinate 209,235, forward strand.
AATTAAGCTAACAAATTGAAAATCATATGAAACCATTTTCTCTTTACATATGAAATCACTAGGGTCCGGAAATGTGTGCTGCAACGCAGGGTTCGGCCCTATAAAACTCTTATGATAATGAAAGTACAAATCGTATTTTTAAGCGCCTTGTGAATTATATACGGGCGTATTTCTTGCCCCTACATACCTACGCCACTGACCGATCCTGCCCATGTGCCAGGACTCGCATCTGCGCGGTAGTACGCCGATGCCGTGCGGAATCGCTGGATAGTTAAATGCAGTTTCACATGCGATAAGAGATTTCCGAACCCTAGAAATCACTATATACCTGTAAGTGAATTGAAATAAAAACCGTAAAAAATGCTGAAATCATGTATTTCCAATGAGTATTATTTTTAACATTTGAATTATCTAAAACTTACTTTGCTAATTTTTAATCGGAAGAAATAACACCAATATATCACTAGAATTACTTAGGTAATTTATAAAATAGGGACTTCAAATGTTTTGAATTAATTCTCCTTTTATACCATTCAAGCAATCCCCAACATGTATAAACATTTTTAATATTTTTCGTTGTTTATACACACATTTGTTCTAAATTGCTCTCTCTTTTTACACAAAACGAATGATAAAATAGGCAATGGTATTATTTTATACATTTTTACTAAGCTAGTGTTTGTTGCAGTTTACATAAAATACCATCAAAAGTACAATTATTAAGTTTTTCTTTTCGCCAGTAGTATTTCTTATACGTAAAACTGAGAATTAAATTTCTGTTTATGATTTTACAAAATAAACAAAAACCTATAATGATAGTGAATCCGTGGTGCAAAATAATAGAGGAAAGTTTGAAATAACTTGAGAGCTATACGAGTATTACAAAAATGCAAATAATCCTTTTTTTTTAAATCGCTCTATGAGTTTCTTAGCAGGTTTTTGTTGTTACAATGTGATAAATTTAAGTCCATTTTATAAATCTACAGTCAAAAAAGGGTCCGATCAAGTAACCTTGTTGGCCACTCTATTGTGCCTCCGTTAACTGCATTGTTCATGGGAATGATATGTATTCAATGAATCTCAATATTAATTAAATAAAACGTAAATGTATAATACTTCTGAAGTGAAGCTATTTGTCACTAGTCGAAACAAATATTTCATTCAAAACGTGTACATAAAGGAAAAGACTCTACATTTTTAAACGATTTATCAGGATTTATAAAAAATAGAGGGATTATATTTCCCTTTTAAAAAATATCTGTAAAGTTCAAATGACCTTGAACTTGATGTGACACACACTAATAGGCTTCTGGTGGTCCGTTTAGGGTAAAATCGACTTATTATTGTGAGTAGACATTAAAAGAATGTTATCTCATTTTTTAATCCAAAAGTAATTTGAGGCCAAAACCACCCACATCGACCCTCATCCTTTGTCTTATATTTGTACCACACACGGCCGGATTTAAATTTCTGCCGCCCTTGGGCACTAGAAAAAATGCCGTCCCATCACTGAAATTTCACTCAGATATATAGATTTGATATCTTATTTTTAAAAAATTAAAATATTTTATATTTTATCTGTATGACCGATAGAACCTAGATATATTTGTAAAACAGACTGCAGGTGGCAGTATGCACAGTTGCAAGTTGATTAGATTCAAAAGTATAAGATTTTCGTTAAATTTAAGTTAATAAGTATAATCAACAAATTATTCAATTTTCAAGAAATTCATTAATCAATTAAAGTTTTTTTTAAATGCAGAAATAACAAAAAAGTTTAATTTTTCCAAAAAAAAAACAATTAAATTTTTTGATTCCAGAAAATGAAAAAAATCAAATATTACCATTTCAATTCTTCAAGGAAATGAATTATTTAAATTATTTCGAAGATTAATTTTTACTTAAGCTGCCAAAATTATGATTTACCAAATTTCGATTTGACAAATAATGTATGAGTTGAATTTCTTGAATTATCTCTTAAATAATAAATGATTAATTAAAAGAATAAAAAATTCTTATTGAGAACTTTTGATAACGCTAAAAAATTTTTTTCCACTTTCTCCAAATTTTGCCGCCCTAGAAAATTTGCCGCCCTGGGCACTAGCCCCGACTGCCCCTAGTGTAAATCCACCACTGTTTGTACATGAAAAAATACCATGTAACACCGCTTCATTCGGACATGTTTGTTATCTGTTCGTGAAGTATTTTATAAAATAGCAGTTCCTTTAGGCTTTTAGGGTATTTTATGAAATCTGCAACTGAACTAAGTATACATCGTACGCTTCGTTTCCAGGCACTGACGTATATGAATAAATTTAAATATAGTATCAGTCCCGTGTATATACAAAGGCGTGATATAATAGTTTAACAAAAATGTCAACGTGACAAAAGCTATATAATTATCTTTTAATTATGTATTCCTTAAATTACGTAATATTTTTACACTTTTTTAGAACTTTACGTTGTTTTATGACATATATCAATACATTAATAATAATTCTAAAGTATGTACAGTTTAAACACAGATGAATAGTTCAAACAAGAATAGTACAAAATTATTATTTATATTATTTATATAATTATTATCTTTAGTGTTTAAAGTTATATATTTTTTCTAAATACTAGTTTCTTTATACTCTTGATCTTTGACTTCAAAAATGAACCAATGAGGAAGATAGATACCTGTAGGTTGCAAAAAAGTTAAAAACAAGGAATTATGTTCTGGAAGAATCGATACTAAAGTAAAATGAAATATTGTTGCTTAAGAGGTATACGCGTTAATACTTGGTAAAGACTAATGTGGCATGGGTTGAGTTAAAAATATTCAATATCTACAGAAATCGATATAAGGAAATATAGAGAGTGTCCCATAGTTATGTTAAAACTTTTAAAAAGTGTGTTCTACAGGTGATTTTAAACTAATGAACTAAATTGAGATCAATAGAATATGTCTTATAAAATTACTAGCGACCCGCCCCGGCTTCGCACGGTTTACGACATCACATTAGAAACCTCTAAAATTATCAGTGTTTCTCTGCTATATTCTGCATGTATTATACATACAAAGCTTCCTCTTGAATCACTTTATCTATTAAAAAAAAACCGCATCAAAATCCATTGCGTAGTTTTAAAGATCTAAGCATACATAGGTAGTAGATAGATAGATAGGGACAGACAGCGGGAAGCGACTTTGTTTTATATTATGTTATGATTACCACAATCTTGAATCATATAGTACAGAGTAACTAAATAATGTTGGTGATTACTAGAGCTGGGAGCTTAATAATAGATGCCTAATTTACCAGGGGCGGCTCCAGGATATCTATCATTAACGTTATGAAATATTAAACAGGTCATACCTTATACATAGGGTGATTGTTGCAGCCCAACTAATCGGCAATGGAACCATAGGCACAAGACACGGAATTTGCATACTCACGGTAAACGACGCTATAATACAGACGTGTCCGTATTGCCACTCGAGTTTCCCTAAATTATTAATGACTGTTCTAAATGTTCAGGCGTTAAGCTCTGGTGCCTTCACTTAAAATCCACTTATAAGATGAAAAAGAGCATTCAGCGTCTACAGATGTAACTGGGACATATTTAAAATAAGTTTTGTAAGGGCACACTTATATCTTGTTCAGAGACATCCACTCTTTGCCTATAAATACAACCACAATATGGCACAACGTGAGAAAGTCAAGATTAGTAACATCCGTTGTTTCTTCAATACTAATTCATGTAAGTTTATCGTGCAGTCCGATTTTTTTTATATCTCCACACAGTGTTGCTATGTATAATCGTCTGAGTTGTTTCTGCAGGCAGACTAACTTCGCCGTACTTTCCACTCGCAGCGTTCTGGACAAATTGTCTGAACTCTGGGTGATCTAATTTTACGAATGGAATATTACACGCTACCGTTATTCTAAATTCAAGTTATATTGTCTCTGTCTGTCTTGTGCACTTACACCACCACTTACATGACCGTACACACATCGCTCGACCGTAAGACACAACGTACATTTTTACAGGTTTATTTGACGTTTCGTGCACACGAATGATGATGCATCGACCACCGCAGAGTAAGTAATACTAATAAACAAGTATAAACTACGATCGCCTTTCTCGACCCGACCTCGGTTGAAGTGGGGCGCAGAACACGGTAGACGGGTTATATTCTGGAATATTCCAGTAGCGTGAAGTCCGGTCCTGGAATCTATTATTAACCTACGAGCTCTAGTAATTACATTGACTAAAGGAATGCATTTTTATACACATATCAGGTACTACCACATATGTATAAATAGGCAAATGATGTGCAGATCAATTTTTTTTTTTATTTATATCACCATTATATCACCAATATTTTGATGATTTTTAAAAATTTTACATTAGGAACAATAATGAAATTAATATATATTTTTTTAATTTTAAAGGGCATCTTTAATATAAACTTTTTCTATTAGAGTCGTCTCAGTGAAGTCTTTCGCATATACAAGACAAATAATATATGCATTTTTATATGTTTTTTTAATTTCAATAATAGAATATCAAAATTGACATTTGATGTGTCTTTTACTAACAGAAATACATCTTCTGGTAAAATGTTTCTTATGTTCCCACATGAGGTTGCCAAACAAACAACTCCTATTTATTTTTATGTCACAACTTTTTGTGGGTTAACTTTTAACACTATAAAACATGCATGATATAGCATGCATGGTCCTTTTTAAAACTTTTTTATTATTGTTATCAAGAGAAAAAAATTATACTCGTTTTTACGAGAAAAGAAATGACACAAAAATGAGTAGGGGTTGTTTGTTCCAACCCCATGTAAGTGCAGACGGAAAATAAGAATTTTACTCCGAGGTCTTTCTGTTGGTAAAAGACGCCCAATAGCAGACTCTTACATTATTCCGTTCATAAGATAAAAAAAATAAAAAATGTATTTTTGGGTCATCCTGTTTGTGTCATCCATACCTTTGTATGGATGCCCCAATAGAGAAGGTTTGTTTGAAATACCGAATTTAAAATCACCTGTAGAATATATATTTTATGAGTGTTAACATAACTGTGGGACACCCTGTAATTATACATAGTTACTATTAACTGCAAACAACCAGAATATTACTTTTCTGGTATATGTTTTCATTTTCTCTGACAGTAAATTACACTGGCCGACAAAATTAAAAAATGTCTTGTCTTTTGGATAAGTCCCTTCAATCCCCATGTATTTTTGCATTCTGAAACTGAATTTGATATTAAGAAACACATCCACCGCGTAGATTTTACGTAAAAGACGTTTTTGAGTGATAAAAAAGGGATTATTCAACTTATATCCACGGGAGACGATTCTGGGACATGGTGGTAGGGTAATAGTAGTAATGCAAATTGAGAAGTTTTTCCCATTGTTTTTTTCTTGTTATATGTTGAAGCCAAATTTCATACAAGAAAATACAGAGCCACAGCTACAGATGAAAATTATTGCCACTTGAAGTCCACAAGTGGCAAAAATCACGTTTGACTCTAAAAGCTGATGTTGTGGTGATATCCATGAGACATCCTTATCCTGAGATATAACTTCCAATGTTTTTTGATGTGTTGAATCCGAAGTTCATATGAGAAAGTGAATCTCGGTCACAGGAGCAGAGGAAATCGGGCTACAGATGCCTAGAATTCCGTTCATGTCATTTTATTAGGCCTCATGTCTCTGGAAGCTGTCGATATTGTGACATATCCATGAGAAATTTCTGACACGGGGTGTCATTTTTAATGTTCCTTGATATATTAAAACCGGATTCTACTTCAAAATTTTAGTTGTGATAGTGGGATATTCCCAATATGTCCATGACTTTTTGTATCCACATTCCGCAGAAAGAAATATATTCAAGTTAGAACGTATATCTGCGTCAGGATTCTGAAGTAGAGTAGATCGCTTAGCAGATGAGATGCTCAGAATCAAGTTTGTTTCGCAGCTGGCAGAGTCTTAAAGTTAACGCTATGGTATTACTGCACTGCCTATAAAGAAAAAAGAATGTTTCCATGTTTTACATCCGACATATTATTCCTTATAGATTCTGATATCCAAGGGACTGTGAATGTGGCGTATGGTATGAGTAAACAAAAGATTTTCTTCCAGTTTCTTGACCTGCAATCCCAAGGGAAACCTTGTTGCGGTCTCGGGCTCAAGGGCGTAGCCAGTATTTATCTTTGGGTGGGGGGGGCGCCCAATGCAGATTAAAAAAAAAGGTCTGTGGAGGCAACGGCAACCGCATTCCCCCGAGTATTTTGGTTTTTACTTCACCCTTTGGGGGAGGGGGGGGGGCGGTCGCCCGGGCTTAATCTTGAGAGAATTTATTGAAAATTAAAATTAAAACAGACAGACAGACAGATTTACACGAAACGTGATTTTTGCTATTCGTAGTCCATTTTCCTCTGCTTCTGTGACTCAGATACATTTTTTTTTATGAAATTTGGCTTCAACATATCAAAAACACAATGGAAAAAACTTTTCAATTTGCATGACGCATTACCCTACCACCGTGTCCCAGAACCGTCTGCAATAGACATAAGTATAATAATCCCTTTTTGTCACTCAAACTCATCTTTTATGCAAAACCTACACGGTAGACGTGTTTCTTAATATCAAATTCAGTTGCAGCATGCAAAAATACATGGGGATTGAAGGGTCCTATCCAAAAGACACGGATTTTTTAATTTTGTCGGCCAGTGTTATTATTGTAGACTTACAAACTCGACTTCAGTGTTGAAATTTATAGGGCGCTCTCTTTGTTTCTCGCAAAGTACTTACAATTCTGTTGTGAGTTTGGTATTATCCATAAAACTATGCATGCTGAAGTCAAAATGTTATAATAATACTGTTCGTAAGGGATCAGTTAGTTATATTAAAAAAATGACTATTTTCTCTCACAATGGAATTTTCTGGTTGTTTACATTTAACGTCATTATCTGCTGGAAAATTTAAATTTGTCAAAAATATGAGAGATGTCTCTAAGGAAAATATCGCCAAAACTTCATCTTCCAAAAATATCGGTTACATACATACGTACTCGTATGTATGTAGCAAAATAGGTTTACGCAAAATCTAAAAATATCTGTTGATAGAGTCTTTAAAATAACTTGAAGTTTTGTTAATATTTTCACAGTTAGATATGTCTATTTAATTAATGTCTATTTTATTTAATGGTTCAATAAATAAATATGTACATCTTAACGCTAATGAACTAAATTGAGATCAATAGAATACGTCTTGTAAAATTATTATCACAAACTTGAATCATATAATACAGAGTAACTAATATTAGTGACTACATTGGCTAAGGAAAGGAATTTTTATACACATATAAGATGCTATCACATATGTATAAATAGGCAAATGATGTGCAGATCTATTTTTTTTTAATTTATACCACTAACTACAAATTGTGCCATTATATCACCAGTATTTTATGACGATTTTTAAAAATTTTACATTACGAACAATTATGAAATTAATACTTTTTTTCAAATAACCTTTTAGGAATCATTCCTTCCACGTAGCTATATTTAATATTATAACTGAACAAAAATCATAAAAAAAACCTTTTTTTTTAATATTATTTTTTTCGCATAGGACTAACTACACATTTTTGTCTTTTAGAATATGCGTTTTTTTGTCTACAATGATACATTTCGTGTTTCACTGGAAGTTTTAATGATTCACACAATTATTTATGTATGTTTTATTGAATTGGTAGAAAATGTAAAAAATCAGAGTCAGGAATGTCAGAAATTGTTACAGGTTTTAGCACCTAATACTTTGAGCAAGACTGAATAATGCGTTAAAAAAATTTTAAAGGGTTTTTTATAACAATTTTTCTATGAAATTGGATTTTGCGGTAAACAGTTCTTTGACGCTGTATATACAAAACAGTGATATACCTACTTCCACTCCATTATGTGGTTATATTATCCATGGGGGAGTAATTAGAAATAATTGTTTAACACCTAGCAAGTGATCAATATTTATATTTAAGCAGTTTTTGGAATAATTTTTAACAAAAAAAATTAGGGATCACCTAATTATGTTTTGAATTTGGAATATAAAATAATTATAAATTTTTTTCATATAAAACGCAGAAACCTACACGATTATGGATTATATTGCTTACCTTATTAGCTGCTGACGTTTTCAGCTTTGTTTGCGAAACATACATTGAATGGAAACATTGAATGGAAATAGGTACGTTATGTATGTATATAATATAATGTGTTCATTTCTTACCATCTCTAATTCTTACCTCTGTAATTTGAGATTGAAATATTTTAGAATTCGCCGAGACATGTCGAGTTTAGTTCAACCCCAACTTTAAAGTCTAAAATGGAACTAATCCACTTATAGAGTACATTGTTTGAAAGCCGCTTTCGTTGGGTTTACATTAATATGTCATTTTTGGGAATCCGTTCACATTTTTACATATTTATTGGCAAGAAACGGCAGAGAAGACAAAAACTTATTCATTTATCTTCTAATTATTGTAAGAAACAAGCTGGTAGTGTTCTTGCAGCACTGTTGTTTTTTCTAATAATGCAATGCAGAAAAAGTATCACATAGATATGTGTGGCATTTTTTAGCTGATTTTGTTTTTTTTAATGCCAAGATTAGCCCAGTGTTATGTTGACATTGTAGAACATTAGCTGTCTTTTTTGACAGTTGGAAGAAAGACCTAGGAAGAAAGAGTTGAAATCATTACTTTACGGTGCCAGTAATGAATGTGCGCAAAGAACAGTTCAAACATTCAAAGAGAGATCGGGGTGTTTTTCGAAAGATCAGGAAATGTTTCGTATGTTTCCGTTCTAGAGCTTTTGCAAAAGTTTAGGGCGACTGGTTCTGTGGGCAATGCCAGTCGCAATCGACCTAAAGTTTTAGACGAGATAGCCCAAACTGAAATGCTCGAACATTTTGTGGCAGATCTAACTACCTCATTCAGATAAACTATAAAATCAAATTGATCAACACGGCAATATTTTCCTGCAGGAAGGTCTAATCTGCTTTTAACAAGATGGTGCACCTGCGCACTACGCCGCACCTGTACGGGATTGGTTGAATTTAAAATTCCTTGACAGGAGGATAGGAAGAAGCCGACCGATAGAATGGCCAGGAAGATCCCCTGATCTCAGTCGCAATGACTTCGTCTTGTAGGATTATGTGATATCAGTAGATCTACAAAATTGTATAATAGTTGCGTGCAGGGCTATCAGGAGGGCCATTAACGTTTTCGAAAAGTTCGCGGGGAATTTGAGCACCATCTTTATTTCTGTATGGAAATATATTTTGAACAATCAATAAAATAAAATTATTTTCAGGTTACTTGTGTTAATTTTTTGCTATCAAACAGGCATCACTTTGTATTTTACAATAAAAAGGATAACAAATAAGCTTTTTGTCTCCTCTGTCTTTTCTTGCCAATAAATTTGTTAAATCTGAACCGATTCCCAAAAACGGCACATTGATGCATTCGCAACGAAAAGGGCTTGGAAATGAAAGTAGTCACAAAGAAAATCCCTCCAAGAACAAAAAACTGATGTGTCACGGCGAATTATAATATTTTGCGGTTCTCAATCTAAAGGGAAAGGTAAGTTTTGAAATGAACAAAGTGTATGGAAAGTGCATGCTTGTGTAATTATATTTTTTTATGATATTGTACATTTATTGTCTTTTCTGTATTATGATTGCTTTACGTATGCATATATTGTTGGAAGGAATTGCATTTGATGAAGCAGTATTATAAAAAATGTGCCAGATTGGGTTTTTATTGTCTTTCACCCAAATAAAATATTTTTAAATAAGTTGGTGTTTCAGCAACAACTGGAAATGTAGTGATACAATTTTTGCGAGTAATAGTAGAGTCAAAACATGCGCTTGAAACAGGGAATATTATTGGAAATATGAAAAAAAAGTTGAATTAAAAGTTGTGGTCAGTTGCGCAATTAAATGTTACCTCTAGTATAATTTCCAAGAATTCTTTATCCACTTATGTTTTCTGATTATGACTGAAATGATGGCAGTACAATTAAATCATGCTTATTAACATATTTTCTGAAAAGTTATTTTTAGAAAAACGCATTAACATATTTTGTGCACAACGACTTAGAGACCCTTTTCCCACATGGAAATACTACACTATACTCACACTTTGCACCAACATCGTTGGCGTCATCAGGAGATGATCGAACAATTAGTTTCAACCTAGAGCTTAGACTAGCTTAAAATTAATTGAACTTAATAATAGTATAGCTAAACATATTAAAAACGGAAGACAAAACATTGCCTAAAAAAAACTGGATGTTTTCCACGAAACACCGAACTACCATACTTTCCTCGACACGCGTTTCGCCAACTAAGTTGGCATCTTCAGGAGAAAGTTAAAACTAAATTCTAACCTACACACTTGAACTATTTATACTAAACTTGTTGCCACGGTTCACTGAACCGTAACATCTGTCTTTGTCTATCAGAGCAAACAGTGGGCTGGTGGGTATCGGACCATTTATCCTTATTCATACTACTCTTTTACACTTAATGATTTCTAAATATTCAAAACCATCCAACTGTCTACTGTTTGTTACATTTTTAATTAATTTTAAATAATTTATGTCTATCCTATGGTTGTTGTCAAAAGCATGTTGGGCAACCCAAGATTTTTCCGTTCTGCCATATTTCAAATGAGCCATTTGTTCATTAAATCTAGTCAAAATAGATCTTTTTTGTTTACCTAATATACACAGTCTTTACAACTTATTTCGTATATTCCTGACTTTTCGTTATTGTCGATTTTGTCTTTGGGGATTGCCCAAAAGCGCCTGTAGTTTATTTTTAGAATTATAAACCAGATTGATATTAATATTTTTAAACATTTTATCTAGTCCGCGGGTGAATTTAGGTTCATATGGTAACGAAACAAATTTCGAATTGTCAGTATCTCTACGAAAAGTCGTGGAATTGTACAGGGTTCTGTTATGTTATATATGATTCCTTATTAACCTATCTATTAAATGGACTGAGTAACCGTTATTCTTAGTTATATTCTTAATTAATTGTTTCTCATTTTCAAACCTCTCTTTACTGAGGGGGAAATTTAACAAACGGTGAATTAGAAAATTAAAACTTGCCGTTTTTTGTTAAAAAGGGTGGTGTGAATCGTTGGGAATATATCTAAGAGTTGCGGTTTCTTTCCTATATACATCAAATTCTAACTTATTTTCACTATTTCAAATAACTAATACATCTAAAAATGGTAGCTGTTCATTGTGTTCCATTTAATATGTGAATTTTATGGTAATGATAGATTTACATATGGAATGGAACACAATGAACGCTACCATTTTTAGCAAGAATAACGGTTGATCAGTCCATTTAATAGATAAGTTAATAAGGAAGCATACTTAAGAATAAGAAGATAAGTTAATAGGAAGACAACAACCATAGGATAGACATAAATAATTTAAAATTAATTATAAATGTAACAAATAGACAGTTGGATGCTTTTAAACGTTGATAAATCATTAAGTGTAACAGTAGTATGAATAAGGACAATGGTCCGATACCCACCAGTCCACTGTTTGCTATGATAAACAAAGACAGTTGTTACGGTTCAGTGAACCGTGGCGGAACGCGGGTCGAGAAAAGTATAGCAGTTCAGTGTTTCATGGAGAACGTCTAGTTTTTTGTTTCTACGCTGAAGGTTCCAGTACCAACTCCAAAGACATTGCCTATAAATAAATTAAGAGTCTACAAGTTGACTTGTGGTACTTGCCCCAATGTATGTAAATATAGGATAGACAGAAAGAAATTTTGGCACAGGTCTGGCAGAACGTAAAAGAAACTACAATAAGAAATTGATTCCACATGCGCAAGCCATCTATTAGAAGTCACATATTCGAAATATAACGAAATATATATCATTTCATAAGATTTTTAATTGTTAAATTAAAGTTGCATAAAGTTGCATAAAATTGCTGTTTACTCAAAATCATTAATACGTCTTATGACTTTTTTGTTTAACAGGAGGGGCGGGGCGGTAGCCTAAACGTTTCAATCTGATCCTGATGATGCTAACGGTGTTGCTAGGTCACGCGTTCTGTATAGTATTATGAAAAAAGTGTGTACGTTTTTGTTTCTATGCCGAAACATAGAAATCCACAAAACTGCCGAGTTTCCAGGAACCTTTTTAGGTTTTAGTAACTTTAATTTACAGACTGTCTAATAAAAATGTGAACGCTATATTTTCTAACCAATAGGGAAGCTCCTTACTTTTTATGAGAGTGTAGATGGAGTTTTTCTTGAAAAGCATGGAAAAAACAGTTGTATTTCCACTTTGTGTATCGAGAATCATGTCAAACGTTATCAGTTCTACTTACGCTTCGCGCTTTGTGGATATGTTTCTGTTTGCATCATCCAAAGGAACCAAAAATGATTAATGCTGCAGCCCCGAAGTAGGTACCTGCGAAGTACCTCGTTAGCAAATGCGTGCAACGGTATTCGGAGTCATAAAATGTCGATGACTTCTCGGGTCGTGGGTCAGTTGGTTTGGTACCCACCTTCAGTAAGATACTACTTAATACACTGGAGTAAAATAGGCCGGAGGAAGGCGCAAAATGGCAAAGCCATATTGGATTGATCGTCCCAGTCACCCGATGCGAACCATATTGAAAATGTATGGGTTTACAATAAGTTGCATCTTCTTAAGAAAGAAATCTGCAGGATGGAGGAACCGAACCACAAAAACCTCGTGGAAAACATTCCCAGAAGGTGTTGAGCTATAGTCGACATGAGCGGAGAATAGTCCACCAATAATATTAATCCATTAACGTCCAAACGTACACAATTTTTCGTCCTTTTTGGAGCGTCAATCTTGAAGGGAAATTAATGAATTCACTCAATAAAAACCACTTATCCTCATGTTTTCGGATGTGATCTTTCGATTTCCGGGGTCATAATTGTTATTAAATGCTCTAGAAAAAAATATGGCTGACTTTATGGAGAAAAGTACTGAACATTTGGGGATTTTTATATATATATATTTTTTTTAGTCCAAAAAGTACTCTAACCTACTCCGGATTGTGGAGGCAGGTGGAGGCAATAGTTGGAGTTGATGATAGAATTTTTGATCAACTGACTCTAATCAACTGTTTTGTGAGTTTTTCTTGATCCACAGTCATTTTCCTCAATCAAAACAATACTGAATATATTTGACTAAATTTTCAATTTTCAATGATGGCGGATTCAAAATGTCGGCCGGATTTCTCAAGAAATGACGCCTTTTTTGCATTATAAAAAGTAAGTAGGAGTTTGTAATTATAATTTTCCTATGTCATTGCATGTTTTAGTAACATTTTGAGTTATTCCTGGTGAAAAAAGTCTGAAATCCAAGATGGCGGATTCAATATGGCGGACATCATTCTTGAAAAATTCGTCATATTTTTACGTTGAATTCTGATGGAAAATGACGTCTCAATCTTTTTTCATAAAAATGCGGTCTATCTGAGTAAAAAAATTATTTGTTATTCTAACCTCAAAACAAGGTTTTTTTCCGGTGTTTAGGTTCTCATGATGAAATCACGCATTTTTATGAAAAATATTGAGAGGACATTTTCCATCAGAATTCTACGTAAAGTATGACTGTAATTTTTCCGTTTTCTAATTTTGAATTTTCAAGAATGATGTCCGCCATATTGAATCCGCCATCTTGGATTTCAGAATTTTCACCAGGAATAACTCAAAATATTACTAAAACATGAAATGACATAGGAAAAGTATTTTCCTATGTATTTTACAAACTACTATTTACTTTTTTATAATGAAAAAACGCGCCATTTCTTGAGAAATCCGGCCGCCATTTTGAATCCGCCATCATTGAAAATTGAAAATTTAGTTAAATATATTCTGTAGTATTGTTTTGATTGAGGAAAATGACTGTGGATCAAGAAAAACTCACAATAACATTATTTTCTCGTTAATACTAGAGAAAATTCATATTTCATGAGATTTTATGCAATGTCCGCCATTTTGAAACGATTAGAGACAGTTGAGGTCGGCAAAAAAATCCTATCATCAACTCCAACTATTGCCTCCACCTCCCCCCACAATCCGGAGTAGGATAGAGTACTTTTGACTAAAAAAATATAAAAAAAAAACCCAAATTTTCAGTACTTTTCTCCATAAGGTCAGCTATATTTTTTTCTAGAGCATTTAATCACAATTCTGAATCGAACCCCGGAAATCGAAAGATCACATCCGAAAACATTATGATAAGTGGTTTTTATTGAGTGAATTCATTAATTTCCTTCGAGATTGACGCTCCAAAAAGGACGAAAAATTGTGTCCGTTTGGGCGTTAATGGGTTAATAAGTTTAGCTTTAAGAATACACTATTGATGTTCGATTAACGTAAACAATTCAATAAACACGTTTCTACACAAGATATACCGTACACTTTTTTACTAGACAGACTATAATAACAATTTGTTAACAGGTAATCGACTATTTGTTGATGTTATGGTGTGGTTCTCACATCATCTTTCCAGTGAAACACACGCAATTAGTAATAAGAAAACCTATCTAATATTTAAACATCAGTCCCGTAAAATGTTCATTGAGAAAAACTACACAATTTTAACAACCTTTTTGTTTCAAAATTTACAAGACTCGATAACAGAACAACATATTTGTGTAGCAGTGATGGTACACCTTACTAGTCGTCCCACTTTGCGAAGGCAAGTGGGTCGCTGACGAACAGGTCCGAAGTCTTTGCCGCCTGGGAACTCGGGTTCGACTTGTTGATGACGGACTTGGTGTTGTTGGTTTCGACGTTGTATCGCTGCTCGACCTGGTATTGCCGGGCCGTCGGCTGGTTCGTGTCGTTTTGAGCCTGCGGTTGGGCCCACGAGGGCATGTGGTCCCACACCTTGTTGGGATTCCAGTCGTAAGTGGTGTCGTTTTGGCTGTGTACATTTAATCGATTAGTAACAGCATGTTAAGCAGTGAGAACGGTAAGGGATTTTTACCAGTTTGTGACAATGTTAGGGTTGTCCGATTGTGCCTGAGAGCGGTAAAAATCTTTTACCGTTCGAGTTGTTTGTATTATTTTTTCACAATCAATAAGGTCCACGAGGTGTGGCTATTAAATAACCGAACTGATGCTGCTACCAGCGCACTGCGAGCGTGTTAGGCCAGTAGAATTAGAAAAAAAGGTCTATATTTGGATCTAATTAACGACAGATGTTAACATGGTTTAATGTGTTTATTTGGAGTTCAGGAACATCGTCCTGAAATTGATCCCAATTTGGAGGTCAGAAACGATGTCAAATTGACGTTGTAATGTGCAAAAATCGTTAAAAACGGACATATAATTGATTTGCTCTGGGACTATTAACATTAGAGGTATCGAATTTTTTCAAATGTGTAGGTAATGAAAATCCGGTAAATTTGCGACTTGTCGAGTTCGATTTGGTCAATTATTTATTTAAATATTTAAAAAATACCTCTGAAATTTCCAAAATTTTGATATATTTTTCATTTTGTGAAAAAAGCTTCTGCATGCTTGAAACTTTTGGGAAATGTGTCTTTTATGACCCTCAAAACACTAAAAAATTTTCATCAAAAAATACTATTTCGTTAACGAGAAATTCCATTTGTTTATAAAAAACACCTTAAATGTTTAATGCTATTTGACCCTATTGCTATCGACAAAAAAGGTTCATCCAGGTCTCATTTTTTTCGTAAAGATCTATATTTTATGATACTGCAATGGGCATATTAATTTTTCGATTTTAAGACCGTCAAAATGGCGTCTGAAAAATGTATCGATTTTGGGGTTCCGTTTTTTTTCAATTATCTCGTAAATAAACAATAATATTGACATGCGATTTTGATATCTTGGTAGCTGGTATTTTCACACAAATTAAAAAAAGTTGCTCTAGCATATGCAGAACCCGAGATATTTTTTTTTATAATTCCACCATTTGTTTATTTATAAACATTAAGGCTTCAAATTTTAACATTGTCTAGTTCAATACTTTAATTTTGCAATTTCATTCACCATGACGTAAAAAAACGCTTTTTGGAAAGTTTCCAAGCCAAGCAGAGTTTCCAGCTATTTCAAATTCGCGGACTGAAAAAAAAGTTCGTATCTCGGTAGATTTCTTACTCGATTTTTACGTTTCTTTTTTTCTTTTGGGGTAGCACGCGAATATAAGAACAACTAGCATGGAGAAATTTAACAATTATTTAAACAAATTGTTATAAACAAATTTTTTTGAAAAAAAAGTTAATATTTTATGGTAATAATATTAATAATTTGCAACAATTATTAATTTATTTAAAAAAAAATTGTTTATAACAATTACCCCAAAAGAAAAAATGAACGTGAAAATCCAATAAGAAACGACCGAGAGACGAATTTCTTTTTTTCAGTCCGCGAATTTGAAATAGCTCGATCGACTCTTGAAACTCTGCTTGGTTTGGATCATTTACGTTCGCCCAAAAAACACTATTAGTTTCAAAAGAGCGTGTACCTTTCCAAAAGGCGTTTTTTATGTCATGGTGAATGAAATTGCAAAATTGAGTATTGAACTAGACACAGTTAAAATTTGAAGCCTTAATGTTTAGAAATAAAAAAATGGTGAAATTATTAAAAAAAATTATCTCGGCTTCTGCATATGCTAGAGCAACTTTTTTTTTTTTAAATACCAGCTACCAAGATATCAAAATCGCATGTCAATAATATTGTTTATTTGCGATTATTGCGATTTTGTTTATAGGTATGCCAATTTTTTCGGACGCCATTTTGACGGTCTTAAAAAAGGAAAAATTAATATGCCCATTGCAGTATCATAAAATATAGGTCTTTACGAAAAAAATGAGACCTGGATGAACCTTTTTTGTCGACGGTAATAGGGTCAAATAGCATTAAATATTTAAAGTGTTTTTTTTTTATAAATAAATGGAATTTCTCGTTAACGAATTAATGATTTTTGATGGAAATTTTGTCTTGAGGGTATTAAAAAAACAGATTTCCCAAAAGTTTCAAATATGCAGAAGCTTTTTTTCGCAAAATGAAAAATAAATCAAAATTATGGAAATTTCAACGGTATTTTTTAAATATTTAAATAAATAATTGACCAAATCGAACTCGACAAGTCGCAAATTTACCGGATTTTCATTACCTACACATTAGAAAAAAATTCGATACCTCTAATGGTAATAGTCCCAGAGCAAATCAATTATATGTCCGT
This sequence comes from Aromia moschata, assembly GCA_029963805.1. Taxonomy (NCBI): domain Eukaryota; kingdom Metazoa; phylum Arthropoda; class Insecta; order Coleoptera; family Cerambycidae; genus Aromia; species Aromia moschata. The sequence continues at coordinate 226,532 of JAPWTK010000555.1, forward strand.
TTTTAACGATTATTGCACATTACAACGTCAATTTGACATCGTTTCTGACCTCCAAATTGGGATCAATTTCAGGACGATGTTCCTGAACTCCAAATGATCACACTAAACCATGTTAAAATCTGCCGTTAATTAGATCCACGTTTTTTCTAATTCCACTGGCCTATGTCGCGACAAATTTGAACAGAACTGTGTCTGGTGATACTTTCCCCACCTACAGTTTGACTGTAGTGGTCGTCTGAACTAGTCTACGACCAGTGACGCGTCGAAAAAATGTTACGTGCTCGGATGGAACAACGGGTTAATCTCAAGTTTCTTGTTCAACCGGGGAAGACTTTTACAGAAGCTTATGCCATGTTAAAAACAGTGTACGGGAATGAAAGTTTATCCCGCACACAAGTTTTTGAATGGTTTAAAGAGGACATGAAGCGACCGAAGACGATCCGCGCCCTGGGCGGCCCTCAACGTCAAACACGGACGAAAACATTGAAGACGTTGGTAAATCCGCGAGGATCGTCGTCCAAGCATCCGAGGGCTTGCTGAAACAACAGGAATCGACAAAGAATGTATTCGCCAGATTTTGCATGAATCGTTCAACATGCGCAAAGTTTGCGCAAAAATGGTGCCAAAACTTCTCACTCCCGAGCAAAAGAACATTTGCGCTGACATTCTAAACAACACTGACACTGATCCAGGCTTATTAGACTTTGGCTGTGTTCAGCGAATGGTCGGACTCGTCGAATTCGTTCAGCGAGAAAGATACTTCAGTATCCCAAGCCCAATCAGCTGATTGGGAAAGTTGGTCGGAATTTGAAATGTAACGTCGGTGATCGAGATCGTTCAGCGAAGGAACTCTGAGTCATAATCAGTAAATAACATTAAATTTCATCAACATACAAGTATATCCCATATTCAGTTTTATTCGAACAACCCGAAATGCCACATCATAATGGTTCTCATTTAAAAGTCCTTGTGTTGCTAGCAAAATAGCTTTCTTTCTTATATCCATATAAACAACTTTCTTCAACAATTCGTATAAAACATGACAGATTTATTTTACGTTAGGTTATGTGTACTGTAATTTGTCAAAGTAGTAAAACCCGTTCAGCCAATTGTTTGACGTTGAATGTCTGACTACCGTGGTCGGACTATTCGCTGAACACAGCTTTTATTTTATTTCCCAAGGTCAAAATGGCGCTGAATGGGACAAGATTCGAAAGTGTGGAAGCCGTTAAGGCAAAAGCGAGAGGCTCTTGAACCAGCTGACAGAAACGGACTTCCTGCACTGCTTTCAACAATGGAAAAGTCGTGTGGAGCGGTATAGAGATCGCCAAAGTGAGTACATTGCAGGCGAAAAAGTTGCAACTGTAACTGGTAACGAATAAAATGAGCACATCAGTTCGGTTATTTAATAGCCACACCTCGTATTAACCTTTTCTTGCAGTACCGCGCCGCAGCCTAAATATTTGATACTAGTTAAATGTACGGTTACTAAACTGTACATTAAGAATTGAGAACGGTAAAAGATTTTTACCGATTGATGGTTGTGTTTGGAGTTTACAATTTTGTCCGAGGACGGTAAAAATTCCTTACCACTCGAGATGCTTATATTATTTTTTGACTATCAATACAGGGTGTTCCATTATTAAAGGGCTACAGCGAAACAGACTCTAGGTAAAAATATTACGATCTAACCAAACTTAGCTTAGTCCAAAAGTTGTTAGTAACCAAGATATACGGTGTGAAAGTTATAATTATATTTTGGATTTCAATATTTTTATATAGAAAATAAAATATATTAATATTTTATGAAAAATGCTGTTTTTATTTTAACTTAAGTGACTCTTATTGGTTTAGCTACAGTACACTATGTACCCGCTTACATAGATTTTGTTTTAATTATGTTCCACCAATCACACATCTATGTAATTGTTACGTATTATAGTTGGACGTACTGATTATACGTGTTTGTTTTGGTCGGTGTACCTCAACAAATAGCCACTAAAAACCACCCCTATTTGTTTCAATATTTTTTTTTTGCAGCCTTATAATTATTTGGAAAATTATAAAAAAATATGTAATGTAAAGCTAATTAGGAGCTTTCATGTCGCTTGGGTTTCATTCAAATATCGATCATTGTTTCATAGAAAAATAATTTTGAAGTTAGGGATTTCAACCCCATTTTCCAAAAACGAATGAAGTTAGGGGTTTGATAATTGGCCAAAAATTATTTTCAACAACTAGCAATATAATAAAGGCACCAATGTCAACAAAGACGCCAGTGCAGATTTCATATGGAAACCCGGTGAGACCCTTTGGCAAGATATTTTATTATTACGCCAGGCAATATAGCAGAAAAGTGCTCAGTTTTTAAAAAGAGTCCTGAATAAGGTTTAGTCGGCGCGATAATTAGGTAAAAAAATAGTGGAAACGGATTGTGAATGTTTTGGAAAAAATCGGTATGTAAACCTTATTAAAAAAATCGATAAAAGTGCCGAAAACCGTTTTTTTGCGGATTAAGGTATGAAAAAAAAATTTTTCGTAAAACAAAAAGTTAAATAAAAAAAAAAAAAAAAGACAAGTTGATAAAATGGCGCTTGAAAAAAATGAAAAACAATGAGTTTTTGGTGATCAAAATCGGTTTGGAAGTTTTTACAGAAAAAAAATAAAAAACCGAATAAAAATGCCCATTTTTGAAATCGAATTACAAGGGTTCTAATGGTCGCAGAAACTTCTGCGTCGGCTTAAATTGTAGCTTTTTGGTCGTGCCTATATGCAGTAAAATTTCATGCAAAAATAATAACTTTTTGCATAAATTGAAAAAAACTAAAAAAAGGTCGTTTCGAAAAACGGCTTGAAGCAAAGCCGGAAAATGGTCGTAGAGTATTTTTCCTGGGCTTAAATTACTCGTTATTAAATTCCTACAAATCCATTATCTTTCAATCGATTGAAAACGCGTTTGAAAATCAAGCGTCGCGTTGCTTCGAGCGCTCGGGTAAGCGAGTGGACGCGTGGTGGGGGAAGCCTCTCCCGCCGCGGACTTCTGTCAACGCGTCTGCGGCGGGAGAGGCTTCCCCCACCATGCGTCAACTTCCCCTTCATTCGCTTACCCGAGCGCTCGAGGCAACGCGACGCTTGATTTTCAAACGCGTTTTTCAGCAGATTGAATGAACCTCTCCCACAAGTCACGATAATGGATTTGTAGGGAATTTAATGACGAGTAATTTAAGCCCAGGAAAAAATGCTCTATGACCATTTTTGGGTTTGTTGAAGCCGGTTTTCGAAAATACTTTTTTTTAGTTTTTTTCGATTTATGCAAAAAAGTTCATATTATTTTTGCATATTTGATTTTTACTGCAGATAGGCACCACCAAAAGCTACCATACGACATAAAGCAGAAGTTTCTGCGACCATTAGAACCCTTGTGATTCGATTTAAAAAAATAGTCGTTTTTCATCGGTTTTCATTTTTTTGTGCAAAAACTTCTGAACCAATATTGATCACCATAAACTCATTTTTTTTCTTTTTTTCAAGCGCTACAACGTGCTATTTTTTGTTTTACGAAAAAAATTAGTTCTCGTCCCTTAATCCGCAAAAAAAAAACGGTTTTCAGCACATTTATAGATTTTTTTACTAAGGTTCCATACCGATTTTATCAAAAACATACACAAACAATTTATACTATTTTTTACCTAATTATCGCGCCGAGAAACCTTATTCAGGACTCTTTTAAAAAAAAATAAAAATCTAGCCTGGACTATATCTGGGAGACCTAACTGTAGAAAAACTAATTAATTTACTTTTGACAGTGGCGTAGGATGTGGGTACGTAACATAACCATACTTAAATTGATTTAAGCTCTCCCTAGATACAATACATACCTAAAAATATTCTGATCCCCCGCGTACGGCGTCGTGCTGTCAAATTTCGGCTTTTCGTGGTCCGTGACGGTCAGTTCGATATTCTGATCCCCATGACCCTCTTCTAGGGTGCTATTCTTAATTCCGTAGCAGAAGTACATTATGAAGCCCAACGTCATCCATATGGTGAAGCGCACGAGCGTCCAGCTGGACAGTTGGAATATTAAATAGATGTTGACGGTGATGGCCACCACGGGAATGAAGGGCAGACCCGGCGTCATGAACATTAAGCTGTTTCTGAAAAGTGATGAGAAAAAAACCTAAAGCTATAGCTACTGGTAATTATCGGTTGCGTCCATAAAATATGAATTGACAAAGGATTTTTTGGGGATGTTGGGCCAATAACGAACCACTAATTTTCTGCCGACGTTTCCTCCAATTTACTCAGTCTTTCTCAAAGCTACAATTGTATAAGAACATTTTTATGGAGACAGTTACAGTTATAAAATTATTACATCTAAACATTACCTCAATTACTGTTTTTTTATATACCTGTCTATGTAATTCGAAAGTTTGATATTATTCTCTACCTAGAATACCTAGAATGTAAACATATTAAAATACTATAAAAATTACTTAATATAAATTAAAATAAAAAATAAAAAAATTAAAAAATATTGTTTCTAAATTGTTTGCTAGAAGTAAAAATTAAAATATTACCTTTATTATTGTGGTTATTCAATACAAGGACTATTAGGACGGATTAAAAGGATTAAAGGAACGGATTTGGATTCAGTACCCAGAAAATAAAGATATATGGGTTTATTCTTTTAAGTTTATTTCGTATTTTACTTAAATGACCTTGATCCTGAGTGTACGGTTAAACGGACACCGGATTTGGATTCACCCCAGAAAATAAAGATATATGGGTTTATTCCCTTTTAAGTTTATTTCGCTATTTGACCTTGAAATGACCTTGATCTGATGTGCTACGGTTAAACGGAGGGATTTGGATAGTAAAAAAATACAGGGAAAATGTGTTCTTGTCCAGTAAGAAAAATATTTTTTGTGGGCCTGTGAATTATTGTAAGTGGCAATTATTCGTTTATTGTGGTTATACAAACAAAAGAAATAAATATCACAACATTATTAAGATATTAAAACATGTACCTGCAGGTAATATTTTAATTTTCTACTAAATTACTAACTAATACTTCTAGCAAAAATTTGTAAACAAAAAATAATCTTTTTTTATTTTTATTATTATTATTTTTTTTAATATATGTATATCATGTACTTTTTTATAGTATTTTAATCTGTCATTTTTATAACAAGTACCATCTACATTGTATTCCAGGTAGAGAAAAAGATCAAACTTTCGAATGACAGACCGTTATATAAAAAAACACTAATTGAGGTAATGTTTAGATGTAATAATTTTATAACTGTAACTGTTTCCAAAATTTTTAAAAATGTTCCTATACAATTGTAGCCATGAGGAAGTCTGAGTAAATTGGACGAAACGTCGGCAGAAAATTAGTGGTTCGTTATTTGTCCAACATACCCAAAAAATCCTTTGTCAATATATAGCTACTCTTCGCATTTTTTATAACAGTTTCGAAAGATATGACTCCTAATAATTATTATTATTGGGTTGGATAGAAAATGACTGCGTCAAAAATTTGAAACATTACGAATATTGATCAGTATTTGATTCACTGTTATAAAAGTAAAAATCTACATTAAATTAATAAAATAATATTTCTTGGCAGAGCATTTGAATATATTTATGAATAATACATGAATAAAGTCATAAGAAGACATGAATGAGAGTGCCATTTATCAAAATTAGAGTATGTATGTCAATTGCTCAAAATAAATATTCTGCTATTAGAACCCAAATAGGTGAGTATAATATTACAGATTACTGCATCATCTCAGATTTACAATCTGGGTTCAGAAAGGGTTTTTGTACTACTACTGTCTTAGCTAATATTACTCAAAATATTATTTCTTCTTTAGACAAACAACGGCCTTAATACTTCTAGACTTTTCTAAAGCCCTTGGTTCGCTTGATCACGAACTTATCTGTGCTAAACTCGCGTATCTTTCTTTGTCTTTAAGTTTCTTTACTTCTTATTTTATAAGTATAAAACAAATAGTTTCATTAAATAGAGGATTATCTGACACATCCAACATTACATCGTCTTATATCCTCTGCTATTTTTAATATATACTGGCGATATTTTTGAGTGTGTGAATTATGGGAAAATTCAGTGCTGCCATGTCGATAGTCAATCATTTTATGCCCGAACAAACCAGAACGTTTTGCAACCTCATAAATAACGACTCTGTTTCTAGATATGCGAAACGTAACAATCTGAAACTTAACCGTAAAATGTACAGCAATATGTTTTAGTTCAGAATTCGGGAGTATGTAGTAGCAAATGTAAACATCGCGATTAATAGTCAATACCTACCCATCATCGACGAGGCCAAGAACTTAGGCTTAATAATTGATTATAAATTAAGATTTAATACTCGCATGTCTACATTATTAAATAAAGTGTATGTCGCACTAAAATTGCTGTATCGTGACGTAAATAATTTAAATTTCAAAGTGAGGAAAAAATTTTCAGTGCAAAACCTAACCTAAAACTGCAAAAAAGCCATTACTATAGATGGCGCAATTATTATTTTATTTAAGTGATTTCACAAGAATTTCCAGAATCTATGTTTCGGAAACGTACAAAGAATTCAAACTTAAATTTGAAGTTGGAAAACATGTTTTAAATTTATTTTATTTCTTTTGTACACAACGTTCTTTTCACCATCTCACCCCCATACATTTATGAAAAATTTAGTTTTGGATGAGATGTATTTACCGCCAGTTTAATATATGTAAATAAACTTACCTTCCCCAGATATTTTACAACATTATTTCGTCATTCATGTATTATGAATTATGAATTACAATTCTTTTCTTACAATTACAATCTGAATTTACCGCTATTATGATTTACAATAATATCGATGATCATCTTAAACAAACTTCTGTAAATAATGTCTGCAAATCCGTAAAGGAGTATTTATTATCAATTCAGATCAACACATTGGTTTTAATACGTTTATTTTTATGTTACTAATACGAGTATTCAACTGATGTTTAGATAAATTGATTTATTTGGTATGTGAGCGTTTTGTAGTTATTTTGTATTCTGTATTTCAGGATTATCATTATTGTTTCAAAATATGACTATATCATTAAGCTACTGGTAAAATAGCTTAATGATATGGTCATATTTAAATGATATAGTCATATTTAAATGATATATATCATTTAAATATCATATTTAAATGATATAGTCATAGGTTAAATAATAATTTATGTTTTTAATTTAATTTTTGGGTAAATGAATGAATGCCCGCCTAATTCTAAGGATAGTTTTTTTTTTTGTAGAAAACTGTTTCTTAATAAAGACATTATTTTTTCTACTAACCTGTTTTGGGGTCTTCTTGATATGATGAGACAAACGGCCATGATGGCGAATAGAAACAAAAAGAGAAAAACCGTCGTCGTAGTGTTCATATTGTTCATTCCGCATACTATTATTAGGTCGAATATGATAATAAGGAGGTATAGGCATCCGACCATTTTCATCACAAACATTCCGGATTCTTCTGTGGCTGGGCCTGTATCCACCCAGGGGAAAATTGCTGGACACAAATACGTGGCAGCCTGAAAAAATATAGCTTGTTTTACATTTATGTTATACCGCGCAAGTACGAACGTATTAAGAGGTAATACCACTCTAACGGTCGAAAAATAGGCCCAATTTTAACAATTTATTGTGGTAAAATGAGAAGAGGAATATCATTTCTTTTTGAAGGGTTAATTAAACATGTCAATACCCCCAATTCAATACTGCCATAACTGCAAATATGAAAAGGTTGCAGTTATGGCAGTATTGAATTGGGAGTACGATGTATTGAGCTATAAAAAAAATATATTGCTATTTTCATACAAAATGGCGGCGATACAGCGTATCTTTAAGAACACCTTTATCAAAAAAGCCGTCCACGGGCGGACACATTTTTCGAAAAGTTTTAGACTTGGAACACATCAAAATTTTTATTAACTTACATATTATTGGTATGTAACACAAGTACATAGAAAAGTACTTAGGGATTTTTTTAAATTGATTTTTGTGGAAACTGTGCATTAACGAAAAAAAAATCGATTTTTGCCCTAAAAATTCAGCAGTAACTTGTTTATATATAAAAAAATTCATTCTATCAAAAAATGGCTACGTACTTTTATGGAGAATATAATTGATAAACTACTGTTAAAATTTCGAATCGATAGATGGAACGGTCTTTGAGCAATGTGTCCGCCCAGTTCGAAAAAAAGTCATTTTGAGATAATGATAAGTTGTGAGTTTAAAATAATTTACACATACATGTGTATTACGGTATTTGCGTCATTTGCGGTTGAAGCCAAAAAAAATTTTTTTCGAAAATACTAGAGTGGTGTTACCCCTTAAACAAACGTTCTCAAAGGTTGGGTTATTTTACTCTCAAGGTCAATAGCCTAGGAAAGATAGAACATTTTTTCAAAAAATTCCTCAAGCGTTAAAAAAATTTGGTAATTAGGTAAAAAATAATGCAATTTGCAGTGCACTAGTTTTGGATCAAATCGGTTTGTAGGAACATTACCAAAAAAATCATAAACGTATCAAAAACCGTTTCATTCACTTTTAAAGTACCAAAAAAAAATATTTCAGAAAAACAAAAAATAGCACGTTATAGCGCTTAAAAAAGACGAAGAAAATCAGGTTTTTAAAAATTAAAATCGGTTCACAACTTTTTGCAAAAGAAAATAAAAACCTTCGAAAATTGCCCTTTCTTTACTATCTAATTACTTGGCCTACGAAAGTCGTAGGGACTTCCGCGAGTGACCAAAATGTAGCTCTTTGCGACGGTTACTGACAGTAAAAAATATTCATACCTTTTGGCGCCATTCGAAAAAAATGTAAAAAAAGGTGTTTTCAAAAAATGGCCCGGCAATTGTCAATAACAGTCCTATGGTAATTTTTCAAAGTGCGTTTGGTACGTGCTCTACAATCATACAATGGACCAAGTTTAGTCAAATTTGAGGAAGTATCTCAAAAACGACATTGAAACCCGGGCTGGTTTGCGTTTCGGGCGTTCGGGCGCTCGAGCGAAGGGAAAAGGCCGCATGGGGGGAACTCTCTCAATTTGAGCGCACGAAAGCCGTCGCGCCAAGCAGTCGAGAGTCAAACTTGGACAGAGTCAAAAAAAAGAGACAAACTTGGACCATTGTATGATTGTAGAACACCTCTTCACGAACCAAACGTACTCTGAAAAATTACCGTAGGAGTGTTATTGACAATTGCCGGGCCATTTTTTGAAAACACATTTTTTTTGCATTTTTTAGAATTGCGCCAAAACTTATGAATATTTTTTGATAAAATTTTTACTGTAAGTAACCGCCGGAAAGAGCTACAATTTGGTCGCGGAAGAACCTACGACTTTCGTAGGCCGAGTAATTAGATAGTAAAAAAAAGGTCAATTTTCGAAGGTTTTTATTTTTTTTTTGCAAAAAGTTGTGAACCGATTTTAATTTTTAAAAAACTATTTTTCTTCGTATTTTTAAGCGCTATAACGTGCTATTTTTTGTTTTTCGGAAATAATTTTTTTTGGTACTTAAAAAGTGAAAAAACCGGTATTTCACACGTTTACAATTTTTTTTGGTTATGTTCCTACAAACCGATTTGATCCAAAACTAGTGCACTCAAATTGCACTATTTTTTACCTAATTACCAAATTTTTTTAACGCTTGACGAATGTTTTGAAAAATTTGACCTATTTTGGCTATCTTTCCTAGGCTACAAAGGTTATCCATGATTACTGACCTGTAATCTGCGTCCAATGTACCCGAAACTTGGACCTACAGCAGAACCTACTACACCTCCGGTACTGGCCGCACTACTGCCACCATGAACCGTCCCTGTAAAAAGATTGTTGTTAATAGGATTTGAGTTTGACTATTTATATAAATTTATGATTACCGTAAAACTTGTTTTCTGTTCTATCGGACACTAAAAATTGGTCATCTCTTCCAGAGAAATCTTCTTCCGGCTCATCCCCGCCAAATGTGTCGTCGCTGTCAGGTGAACTGGAAATATAAAAATTACCAGGTATGTACATTAGGGTGGACCTTAATATTTTTTTTTCGTTTTTTCTCAGCGGGCCGGGTGAAAATCAGTTCTGGGTACCTAAAAACTTGTGCGGAAACCAAAACTGCCGCGATCGGAACCTTTTTTCCCGTGCCGCAAAGCGCCGGAAGTTTCTTATGGGATTTACATGGTAAAAATCACTGAAAACGTTCGATGCGCTCAAAAACTATGAAAATCTGATCGTCAAATCTGATAGTCGCAAAGACATATTTCAATGTATTTTTTCCTCCTGAATCAGATGGAATCCTCAGATTTCGTTTATTCGTTGAGTGAAAAAAAATTATGAGCGAAAAATTGCGAAAAAAACACCAAATTAAACAAAAAAATTTGAAAAAAAGACGAAATAATTTATTATGGTGATTATACCTGACTCTGAGGAGTATTAAGCATATCATGATTCAAAAGTAGAGGTAAAAACCTACGATTTGACGTCCGGTTGAAGTCTGTAGGTGCCTCTGAACCGGAATTACGATCATTTCAAGTTGTACGCAAAATTCAGAAGCGTATATGGCGGAAGGCGATTTTTCTGTTTTTTCAATCCTGATTCTCAAACGATAGATTCTCCTGCATCGACTTAACGGTAGTTAAGGGTATTTAAGGTAGTTAAGCTTGAATAACCCTTAAACTACTCGACTGTTGAGAAACAAGCACTACCCGATTTACTACCCGATTATACCACGATAGCTCTCCAACTCCAAAGTATGATGCCAACGTTACAAGTACGTGTACGAACGTCGGACACTATAGTATGTTCCAATCCGAAATTCTCTTATAATCAATGAAAAATGACTTCAAGTTAAAGGTAATATTATATTAAGATGCTGAATTATTCGTATGATATTGATCATTTCATACTACCGTTAAATTATGCAAGTCGATGCAGGAGAATCTATCGTTTGAGAATCAGGATTGAAAAAAACAGAAAAATCGCCTTCCGCCATATACGCTTCTGAATTTTGCGTACAACTTGAAATGATCGTAATTCCGGTTCAGAGGCACCTACAGACTTCAACCGGACGTCAAATTGTAGGTTTTTACCTCTACTTTTGAATCATGATATGCTTAATACTCCTCAGAGTCAGGTATAATCACCATAATAAATTATTTCGTCTTTTTTCAAATTTTTTTTGTTTAATTTGGTGTTTTTTCGCAATTTTTCGCTCATAATTTTTTTCGCTCAACGAATAAACGAAATCTGAGGATTCCATCTGATTCAGGAGGAAAAAATACATTGAAATATGTCTTTGCGACTATCAGATTTGACGATTTTCATAGTTTTTGAGCGCATCGAACGTTTTCAGTGATTTTTACCATGTAAATCCCATAAGAAACTTCCGGCGCTTTGCGGCACGGGAAAAAAGGTTCCGATCGCGGCAGTTTTGGTTTCCGCACAAGTTTTTAGGTACCCAGAACTGATTTTCACCCGGCCCGCTGAGAAAAAACGAAAAAAAATATTAAGGTCCACCCTAATGTACATATTTAAAGAAAAATTTTAGTTTGAATTATTAGGCCATTCCACTCAGTATTTTAATGTCACTACAAGGTGTGACCGGAAAATAGGATGAATGGTGCAGAAATCTGATAGAATGTAGTTTCTTCAAAAACTTCAATCAAGCTCAAGTCTTCGACACAATGTATTTCTTACAATGTTAGTATAAAAGTATTGGAAACCCCTTGAGAAACCCTATGTCCGTAATGTGTTTACCTCCTTCGAAACGAACAACTTGGATGAATGAAATGTTGAAAAATGTGTACCCAATTACTATAAACAACATGCGCAAGGCATTCTGTCATATTTCAGTTAACATCCTCAAACATGTGGACGTGTATTGGCAGGTGTATATTCAGGTGGTATCTGAATCTTGGTTTTTATTAGTCCGGTCGCACATGGATGCCAAAATGTGCGGATCTAATGAACGGTGTCTATATCTTTGTAGCTATATGTAATAACATGACATAATGGTGTACAAGCTCGTACAAATATAATTAGTGTATGTGGGTGTACGCGTATTATATTTAATAATTACACAGGACCACAAAAAACTTATTTTTTTGACTATGGATAAGAACATTTTTTTTCTCTGTATTTTTTGACGCTAAATCCAAATCCGGTGTCCGTTTAACCGTGGCACGTCAGAATCAAGGTCATTTCAAGGTCAAATCGCGAAATAAAGGCTTAAAAGAGAATAAACCCATGTATATTTATGTTTATAGGGTCGCTGAATCCAAATCCGATGTCTGTTTAACCGTAGCACGTCAGAATCAAGGTCATTTGAAGGTTAAATAGCGAAATAAAGGCTTAAAAGGAAATAAACCCATATATCTTTATGTTTCTGGGGTCGCTGAATCCAAATCCGGTGTCCGTTTAATCGTAGCACGTTGAGATCAAGGTCATTTCAAGGTCAAATCGCGAAATAAACGCTTACAAGAGGAGAAACCATGGATATATAAAGAAATCCGCACGTTAGGGATCCTGTTCCGATCGCAGGCGAGTCCGCCGTCCTAGGGGTGATAACCCTCATACCTTCCTAGGTCTAAGTATGAAGGTTTTCCGACTTCCACGAGGACAAAGTCAACTCGTTGTCGGACACACTACGGCATCATTCTCACAATATAATGCCCCCCTGCAGGGCAGCGCGCCTTCGCTGGCTTCGTTACTCCAAAGAATCGGAAAATGGATCATTCTACACATCCTCAATTGAGGCAGTGGTCACCATCTCCAACATCCTCTGGGGCAACAGGCATTCTATATGCACGCACATGCACACAGTCACGCACACATGCATTTATATACGCACGCACGTACACACTCACGCACACACGCTTTTATACACACGCGTGTATTAGCGCGCACACGCAAAAGTGTGTGTCTGGTTTGAAGGAGTCTAAACACGTTTATTCAATGATTCACTCACTGATTTTCAGTAAGATGATTACTATGTAGTTAGAGGATAATTCAGTAAGGTGGCTACGAGAATTGGTATCAACTTATCTAATGTACATGGATACACGGACTTACATATCTTTTACCTTAACAAATAATAGCAATACATTCACGAAACCGAAAATCCTTAACCACATTTCCCTAATACAGCCTAAGGTAAGAAAATGAGACCATTTACGGTATTCTATCATGGGTTTCAGATTTGGATTCAACAACTTCAAAAACATAAAGATACAAACTTTTGCCTCATTAATGCGTGTTTTAGTGATTTGAGCTTGGAGTGTTCTTCGAAGTCACGTGATGCGGTAAGAATAACAGCAGATTCTAATTCAGCGATCCCAGAAACATAAAGATATATGGGTTTATTCCCTTTTAAGCATTTATTTAGCAATATTGTGACTTGGGCATAAAATGGGCGCAGCAATATAGTGACGCGCATAAAATGGGCTCACCTAGGTTGTTTAAATGTTAATTCCTTTATACTGTACTAATATTTACTTTTAATATACTTTTGTTAAGGCTCTGTATTCATTATTTGTAATTTAATTACTTATATACACGTACAAGACTGTAAGAACACAATAATTTAAATTTCTGGCGAATGCGCCAGTGTTCGGATGGAACGCGAAATTATTATTGTCGTAATTGCATTTTTCTCGACAACGGTACGGATTTTACCGAAACTAACAGACATCGTCTTTTTGTCATATTCGGGCTTGAGGAGAAAAAGCTCACTTCCAGAAATAACTCCACGGATATTAAAATTGGGTAGAAAACATGTGGTGAGTTACTCTGGACCTTTCGAACTGAGTATTAAAGCAATTGTTACATGATATTAAACGGTTCCATTTAATATGATCATGTGCCAAATTTTATTAAATTACGTCAATCAGTATAATAGTTATTTTTGAAAAGTTGACTTTATTTGTTGTGTTTAAGGGTTCTCAAAAGGTCTCAATAGGAGTGCGATTTATCATTTCTGTCATTCTATCATCTGTCTTTTTTACCTTCAGCTTTATTTTACTTCGAATTTTACGCATCCGAAAGATTGTGTACATGATCTGGGACATCCTATACAGTGTGTCCCAAAAAGTTGAAACAGTCCCGCAGAATCGAAATGATTAGTATTTCCAAAAAAAGTTTCCTACAAAAAACATTCGCATCACAAACTGCCATCGACCACTCAAAACGACGTCGACATTCTTCTACAGGGTGTTTCACAAATCAGAAAAACCTGTTTCGGTTAAATGGCAACACCGCTTAATTCGCATCTAATCAAAAAATGTTATTAAGAAAAGTTGTTCAGAATGCCGAAATATGGGGGTGTACGAAAAATCAGCGCGATAGTGAAATTTTTGCGATTTAACGCTGCTGGCCCAAAAAAGTTAGAAACAGTCCCGCAGAATCGAAACTATTAGTATTTACAAAAAAAGTTTCCTACAAAAAACATTCGCATCATAAACCGCCATCGACCAGTCAAAACGATGTCGACATTCTTCTATAGAGTGTTTCACAAATCAGAAAAAACTGTTTCGGTTAAATGGCAACACCGCTTAATTCGCATCTAATAAAAAAAAGTTATTAAGAAAAGTTGTTTAGAATGCTGAAAGATGGCCATATACGAAAAATCGACGCGATAGTCAAATGTTTACGAATTAACGCTGCTGGCCCAAATAGTTGGAAACAGGCCGAGAGGAATGTCGACGTCGTTTTGACTGGCCGATGGCGGTTTATGGTGCGAATGTTTTTTGTAGAAATTTTTTTGAATATACCAATAGTTTTGACTCTGCGGGCCTGTTTCCAACTTTTTGGGCCAGCAGCGTTAAATCGCAAACATTTGACCAGTGGCGGTTATGGCCATTTTAATTTTAATTTTATAGGAACATTTTGTTTCCCAAAATGTTCTGTAAATATTCCACAGAGCGTTACTGAGATCCCAGGGTGTGCTCCAGTTTTTTTAAATTTTTTTTCGCAAACTTTGTTGACGGTTTTTTCACTATAAATCCTTTCTGTAAGAGGTATATAGTCATCACCTAAAAAGTGAAGTGGGTCCCATGCGTCGTTTTCAGGATATGGCTAACTAAAATATCACCAACTGCCACTGCATTTGACTACGCTGATTTTTCGTACACCCCCATATTTCGGCATTCTGAATAAGTTTTCTTAATAACATTTTTTGATTAGATGTGAATTAAGCGGTGTTGCCATTTAATCGAAACAGTTTTTTCTGATTTGTGAAACACCCTGTAGAAGAATGTCGACGTCGTTTTGACTGGTCGATGGCGGTGTGTGATGCGAATGTTTTTTGTAGGAAGCTTTTTTTTGGAAATACTGATAGTTTCGATTCTGCGGGACTGTTTCCAACTTTTTGGGACACACTGTATATGTTGAGAGAAAATTGAAATAAAGTTTAACGAAAAAAAAAACTCAGCAATAGTTGAATAGTCTCAAACAGACTTAAAATTCAACTAGTCGATTATATCTAATGACATGATATTAGTAATAACATTATAATAAATAATAGACAGTTATAACATTGAGTCAAAATTCCTGAAGTGGGCCACTTAAAATCGATGTGTTGAATTTTATATTTCTTTTTTAGGGATATTGAAAGTTTATATTTCAAAATTAATATCCTAAAATGTTTTTGCAAAATTTTTTATTTTCCAAAAGTTATAAACAAATTACTTTTTCGGTAAGGTTTTTTTGAAAATGCGCGCCGCCGCCGAGCCTATTCATACAGTTTTCGCGATATTACTATAGTCTTATTTTGCAAACTTGCGCGGTAAGCGCTTCTTTTTACACACCTACCAATGCTGTCGCAAGCTTTTCATATTTATAAAAATCGACCCGACAATATCATCGTTTCAATGCGTTCGGTATAAAAAATTTAGAATGTAAGATTTTTTCCGATCATACCAAAGTTGTCGTACTAAAAGTATGTAAATAATTTATCGACTTTATTGTTAAAACGAAATAGAATAAAATAAAATAAGTAAACTTTTTATTATTTATTGCATAATATGTGTTTGCTAGCGAGGCGTGAAGGGGCGAGGCGCGGAGGAGCAGGTCGCAAAGGCACACGCCTATGTGACTACGGTAAAAAATTCATAACTTTTGTTTTTCTGAAGATTACAAAAAATGTTTTTGCGGGAATCGTTAGCTTAAGGATAAAGGAATAAAAAGGAAAAAAACTACCCTACCTAGCCGAGAACATTGTTTAATTCACCTTTGTTTATTAAAAAAATTATTTTTTTATAAATAAATATTTTCTTTATAAAAGTGAATATACTATCGTATTCTCCTTTTATTCTTGTATCTTCCGTTAAAATTTCGTAGTTTTATAAAATACTCGTTGAATAATCGCATTTTCAAAAAAAACCTTACCTAAAAAAGTAATTTGTTTATAACTTTTGCAAAATAAAAATTTTTGCAAAAACATTTTAAGATATTAATTTTGAAATATAAACATTCAATATCCCTAAAAAAGAAATATAAAATTCAACACATCGATTTTAAGTGGCCCACTTCAGGAATTTTGACTCATTATAAAATAATTAGTGATAATTAATTAGTAATAAATAATTTTTACTTAAACTATTTGAAATAACCCCAGACTGCAGTAAAAAATGTTTGATATTTATCCTGTCCGGGACACATATAGAAATTATAACCCATATAAATTATATTAAAAAGATAGAGCATCTGTTAGTGATACTTTGTAATCCGGCTATTTTTACAAAAGAATAATTACCTCCTGCTTAGAAGTGTAACCCAACAGAATTAACGAGGTCATTTACGTTCCTAAATGCGACTACTTTTTCACTGTCACATAAATAGGAGAAATTATGTGAGCTCACGATGATTCTGGTTCTGTGCCAAGATTTTATCACAATTCGAAAAATAAAAATAAATATTCTAGTAACGACCGTAAAATATTGACCCCACGAAGCTTTATATTATACTCCTAGAATTGGTATTATAGTATTTACTCCTCGTCATGGTATCGTGTCGTCATGGAGTTATCGCTTAAACTTAAAAAATCTCGACGTTTCAGAACATTTTAATAAGAGGTACTATTTAGTCAATAAAAAATTTTTAAAACTGATTTCGTGACTACTTCCATGTTTTCCATGTTTTCGTGAATTCCACACCACTACGTGGATATAGAATCTCAGTCAAGATAATCTCGGTTAGATCAATTTCCAGGAAGAGAAAAAAATCACAAGGACTCAGGTCCAAGGGCGTAGCCAGGGGGAGGGGCGATAGGGGCGATCGCCCCCCCAAATAGTCAAGTAGAAACCAAAATTAGTCCGGGGATTACGCTTGCCGTTGCCTTCAATGACTTTTTTTTTGCTTTTTTCTTTAATCTAGAGAAAAAAGCCCCTCCAAAGAAAAATACTGGCTACGCCCTTGCTCAAGTCAGGCGAATAAGGAGGCTGAGCAGCCAAAGCAAGTTTTTACTGGCTAAAAACTCGTTTACTGAAATGGCTGTGTGATAAGGCGCATTTTCGTGATGAACATTCAATTGCTCTTGCTGTTTAGTCTCACACGCATGACCCTTTTTCGATGTTTTTGAAGAACCCTCTGTAAAAATGTTGATTAACTGTTTGGTCTGGAGGCACAAACTCTTTGTGGACAATTCCTTGGCTATCAAAAAAAAAACAAATCAACACACATTTGATCTTCGACTTGCTCATTCTTGCTTTTCTGGGTCTTGGATAGCTTGACGTGTGCCATTCCATACTTTGGCGCTTGGTTTCCGGGTCATATTCAAACACCCAAGTCTCATCACCAGTACCGACACGTTCCATAAAATAGGGATAATTTTCAATCGATTCCAAAAAGTCAAGACACTTTTCTTAAACTAAAAAATTTCGACGCGTCAGAACATTATAATATTATTTATTCAATAAAAAAATTTAAAACTGTTTTCGTGAATACTGTACTTCCACTCCACTACGTGTATGTAGAAGTCAAATGAAGTTTAAAAACATGCAGGGACCTGCAGTAGTAACATAAAAAAGCACTTTTTTGTTTTCCCTTGACAAAATTGGATAGACTGATTTAAATCATTTATGCGATCGAATTAAAGAGTATCTAGTGTCGCCACAACATGTAAAAAACGTGTAACAAAATTGCGCTTTGTGGAAAAGTAAACTTTGGATTACATTGAAAAGTGAGAAAAATAGTTACATTTCACATATTATAATTAATTTGGCAAAAATTTGGAAATATTTGGAATATTGGACAAAATATTAGGTTGGTGCAAAAATAATGGCCGTTTTCAAGCGGCTACTTCGATCAACATATTTTTGCCAATGAGCTAAGACTTATTTATTTCGGTAGTAAGTGTGGATGCGTCAAAGTCGTCAAAGGCACTTTTTGCATCGTTTTGATTTTTGAAGAATTTCTCGCGGAGGAAGTTGTCGAGATGGTTGAAAAAGTGGTAATCGGCAGGCCGGAGAGTATGGCGGATGGTCGAGAGTTTCATAGCCCAACTAAAAAATCATGCAGCTTTTGTTGAGCGACGATTGAAACGTGTGGGCGGGCGTTGGAGTGAAGGACAATTGGACCATTTGTGTTGACCAATATCGGACACATACGAGGGGGTACCCAAAAATAACGGGAATTATTTTTTAAAAGCTATATATTTTCAATTTTTTTACAAAACAACCTTATTCCCTTCAAAATACTCTCCGTTACAAATTTGTCCCATCACTGTTCGAAACATTTTTTTTAGAAGAATAAACACATATGGTAATTCGTCTGAACGCCAAACTCCGATAATTGGAGTGCAGCAACGCTCGGTCGGGTTGCGTGTTGGATGGGTGACCATATCTGCTCTGTGAAAATTTGTCGGACAGTGGCATCTAGCGGGTGGTACCAGAGGTGGCAATCTGAGCCATCTGCTGAACCTCTACAGTGGGTTCGAGTCCCGCCTAATAGACTTGGCACCTTAGGACTGGGTGTCTGTGTGAGTGTCGGGGTTAAGTGGAAGAGCGCCGAGGGTCACCTCGCGAGGGCGAACTTCGCCCCCGTAAAAATCAAAAAAAAAAAAAGTCGCACGGAGCCAGGTCGGGCGAGTAAGGTGCGTGGGGCAGTGGAACCATGCCATTTTTAGTCAAAAACTGGTGAACAGAGATGCCTGTATGTGCAGGTGCATTGCAATGTTGGAAGAACCAGTTTCCTGTCTGCCACAAATCGGGCCTTTTTGACAAACACTGTTGCGCAATCTTCTTAAAACTTGCAAATAAAAGGTTTGATTGACGGTCTGATCTGGGGGAACAAACTCTGAATGAACTACGCTCTTGGCATCAAAAAAGCAAATCAGCATTGTTTTGATGTTTGATTTAACTTGACGACATTTTTTTGGACTGGGTGACAATGGCCTTTTTCATTGGCTTGACTGTTGCTTTGTTTCTGGGTCGTAACCATAACACGATGACTCAAAATCTGGAATCTGGATCAGTTTCAAGCTGTTGTTCCAAAGCACGACATGTTTCAACTCGACATTCTTTTTTATTGTTAGGCAGAGCACGAGGAACAAACTTGGCAGACTTGGCAAAGACTTGTCAAACTCTTTTCGTTCTCAAATCTTCGGTTAACATTTGATGAACCGAGCTCCAAGATAACCCACTAATCTCTGACAGTTGGTCAATTGTCTGTCGACGGTCTGTGAGCACAAGCTCTCGAATTTTTTCAACATTTTCGTCGTTTCGGGCAGTTGATGGACGTCCAGAACGAGGTTTGTCATTAATCGACACTTTTTAAACCGAGCAAACCACTCGTACATAGTTTACGTAGTTTTTCCCATAGCGTCATCTTTGTGATCTGTTGTCAACATTAAAACAGTTTCAGTAGCATTTTTAACGAGTAGAAAACGAAATTTCACAGCTGCACGTTGTTTACTTAAACTTGCCATCATAAAAAACGAAACAAGAACAAAACAGCGCTAGCAAAAACAATCACTGCAGATGAACAGAACAACACTGGCGGCACTGAACTGGCAATGAGTTGCGCTATACACGCCTAGCAGCAGAAATGCGTACTACACAAGCTCCGCCCACGGCAATGTTGTTCCGGTTATTTTTGGGTACCCCTCGTACGTTGCAATTTTGGGTGCATTTCAGCTGAAGACCATCAAACAATCACCATAACCTTCTTTTGGTGCAATTTTGGTTTATGGAAGTGTTGTCGAGCTTTATCGCGGTTCAGCCGTTGATCCTGTCGTCGCCAATTGTCGTAGAGGATCCACGTTTCGTCGCACGTCACAGTCTGGTCGAGAAATTGGTCGTTTTTTTGCGTTGAGATGGTTGAAGAAAGCTCAAAACGACGATTTTTTTTAAAATTTGGTCCAATTTGCTTCAAATGCTTTCTTGGTTTTGAATCAACTTCGATGACCACCTTCCATTGATCGTTGTCAACTTCGAGGTGCCGCGACTTCTTCATCTTCAAGACTGGTTCCCAATGCGAATTTTTCAAACCGTCTACGTTTTGCTCGTCAAAATTAGGAGCTAGTTAGCGCCATTTGCGTTCTATTCGAGTTAGAGACTGCGTTTTTCGATGTCGTTTTGTTTCGAATTCATGTCATGGTTTTGATTAAAGCTCTTGAAGTTGACGGGACAGACGGCCGTTTACCGCCAATGTTTTCCGTCTCCACCGCACTAATTTTTTAACAATTGTAAGAGGTTGTCATTTTTGGCGATGTCGTCCAGTGCAAAAGGTCGGTTCCGCTACCCAACGAGCCAAATTTTCACCACTGGACGGACCGGACGCTTGGGGTGTGCCAAAAGAGTCTTTCCTCAAGCTTTCTGAGCACTCCGAAGACCTCTTAACCCATACGCGGCAAATCATGGCGTGGAGTTGCCTTTTGGCGCTCTACACTTGGCCGTCAGTGTGTTCCGCCAACTTCGAGAGCAATGCCTGACTGAATTAAACAAAACAATCCACGCAGCCTTCTACAGGGGCAGAATCAGAAGGGGTGAGTGGAGGGTCGGTGTGGGTGTGGCTTGGAGTGGTGCTTGGGTTGTTAAATGGTGAAAGCGAGCTGTGGCACCCCACACTAATTTATTAGGCAGCGTTAATATGAATGGATTCGTCCAACATAGGTCAAACCATGCAAAACCCTGCGTAAATGCAAAGGGGTGCCTTAGGGGGGGGTCTGGAAGAAATAGGACAGCAATGGGATTATCGAAGAGGTCTTATTATGTGCCGGGATGGAGTTTTTACCCGACAGTGTCCTCCTTTATTGATCCTGTTGATCTTTGAAATTGCCATCAAAATCTTGCGAATTGAAATTTCGACATAGGGTTCCATTTTGGGGTGTAGACGACGAACCGTCTAAGTCACAGCGTAGCGACTTGGAAGCATTAAAACCAACTCTATAGGCTACCGAAAATTAAAAACTGCAAGTCTCTAACTCGAATAGAACGCAAATGACGCCAATCTAAAAGTGTTATTGTTACGATAATTTTGACGAGCAGTTTATTTCGAGTTGCTTCTGCAGCATTATAATCAAGTTTGAACACGTGAAGTAAAATAATGCGAATTTTCTGTTTTGACATCTTTATATACGATCTAAAATCACATGTAAATTAATGATAGAAAACAGATACAGGGTGTTACAAAAATACCGGAACAGCAGAATTACTCGCCAGGAGTCAATTTCAAGGCCACCAATGAATAGCCGGGGGAAAATCCTAAAACTTTTGAATAAAAAATGTTTGCCAAAAATGCACTCTGGCGAGTTATTCTGCTGTTCCGGTACTTTTCTGACGCCCTGTATAACTAAACCATAGGCTCAATTCACTTACGCATTAGAATAATAGTCCAGTGCATTCTCTGGATGATTTTAAGAACTTTTTATTCTTGACAATTTACTGTAAAAATGCATTGTTTTCGAGAAAAATTTTCTAAATTTCGATACTAATTTGATCTTTAGAAATTTCTTTCTGTAAAACAATGCATTTTTACTATAAATTGTCAAGAATAAAGAGTTCTTAAAATCATTCAAATAATTTTGCAGAAATTAACTATTTGCAAAATCCAAAAAAATGCTCAAAAATTTTTGGAAAAATTTATAGTGAATTCATTGAGTGATGTTAAGAACTTTTTAGTCTTGACAATTTTTTGTAAAAGTGCATAATTTTCCAATAAAAAATTCTTGAATTTTTACGCAAAAAAATTTGCAGTTCAGGCGCCATTTTGAACGCATAAGGCAAAAAATCGACGCTTACTTAAAGTTCAAAACATTTATTCCACCGGTTAGTGAGGTTCCAGGTCCATTGCAGACCGGAAACCCCCTGAAAATTTGATTAATAAAAATTGTGCAAAAAAATCGTGTTTTCTTTAAAACAACTGCTTTTTTTCATAATTAATAATTTTTTGGAGGAATTTCATGAACACCATCGGAAAGGGCACGTCTTAAACTTCAAAAATATGTCCCTGTCAAATTTTTCTGTCGCAAATAGTATTAGTTATGAGCCGCCGAAGAGCGATGTACCGGGAGTGGCGTTTTCGGCCGAAAGAGGTTAAATAAATGACACGTAGAATGGGACAAAAGTAATGCTATTGTAGATGAAGAAATACTTATTTTCCTGTGTTAGTCTTTGCTGAAAACCACTCGTACAGTTTCAGCAGGCGTTATTGACTATAAGCATGAGGTTGTATCTGTAGGTTAAAACGATAAATATTATTATTATCGTTATAAATATTTTACGAGAGATACGCGATGGATTTATCGCCTATTAAGTTCGTCTCTAAAAGCTACTAAAAGCGTACCTTCTGGTCACCCTCCGAATCATCACCCTCTGCGTGGTCTGCGTGGGGAGCGGCGACGGAGACGGCGACGGCGAGGGAATAGGCGGCCCCAGGTTGGCGTCGATCGCCTGCTTGAGCTGGTCGGGGCGCAGCTGGTTGCCGTAGAAGACCTGCCCTTGGGATCCTCCGAGAGGCCCTCCTTCGTTGGGGAGCCTCGCAGGGGAGTCCTGAGGCTCTGAGGCAGCAGCTCGACGAGATTCGTCGAGTGCGGTTGGTACCTTAATATTAGGACGCAGGTCGAGACCAGGGTGTACGCTAACAAGGTGCCTGCAAATCAAATATTAAGGGTTTAGATGGGTTTCGAAGGCTAAAAATAATATTTTCTCTCTCTCTTTTTTTTTGATATAATAAAATACTTGTTTTATTCAAACTTTTAAGAATCTAAAAGAACAACATTTAACTAATGTTTTTGATTTTTTTTTCAAAATTCAGCTGTTGAGACCTGATTTTCGGAGATCCTTTGGAAAAAAGTATCCATGTCAGAAGGTATAACTCATTATAGCTTTAGGTGAAATAAAAAAACAAATATTTTCTGTTAATTATAGATGATTAGGTATAGCTCGTGATTGAACGAATGATTTAAAAAATATCGAAATTTGAATTTTTGAGTTGTATACAAAAAGGTGTAGTGTGGGCCATCAGATGGTTTCTTTTTAAAATTGCTATTAAAACTACATCGTTGAATATTTTAAAATGATTGTTGCTTTATTCGAGAATGTATGCCTTCCCATTATGTATGAAAAACAATGTCAGTTAAATGGCTGCCGCGGCTGGCTTGGCTGTACCTAGTTCATTCTTTTCATACAATTTTGCAGTACATTTTATATTATTTGTGGCTCAAATAACTCGATTGATGTTTTCCTTCAGTGCTCAATTGTTCGTGGATCGTTGGAGTAACAATGGTCCTTAACATGTCCTCATGAAAAATAGTCTAACGGTGTTAAATCGCAGCTGAGCAATGGCCAATTAATATCTCCAAAACGGCTGATAACATAGTTACCGAATTTAGTGTGCAAAAGATCGATTGTTTCACGGCTTGTGTGACACGTTGTTCCAACCTGCTGGAACCAAAGCTCGTCCAAGTCCAAATCGTCCAATCGCGGCCACAAAAAAATCAGTTAACATGACTTTGTAACGCATTCCATTTACTGCAACACTGTTACCATCTTCATGTTACTGCAATGCTGTTACCAACCCAAAATCCTACAGTTCTGTTTATTAACATGTCCTCCAAGATTAAAATGAGCTTCATCGGAAAAAATGATATTTCGATTGAAATCGACGTCATTTTCAAACTCATTTAAAGCCCACAAGGAGAAGCGATAACGAAGTGGATGGTCATTTTCCTTTACCTCTTGAGTAAGTTGCAACTTGTAAGCAAATAATCCGAGGTCTTTATGCAATATTCTCCTCAGAGAAGTGCGACTGACATTATTGTGAAGTGACTGAATTATTGTTATGAATTATTATTATTATTATTGACTGAAGTTATTGTGCTCTGTGACGAGTTGATGTTCTAGGGTTTTCACGCACACTTTGGGCAACAGCAGCAATTCTTTCAGCTGTGCGCACCGGACAAGCACGTGGACGACTTCTGTTATCCATAAGCATGCCAGTTTCACGAACTTTCCTTAAGAACTTTCTTACACCAGGCGCTGACGAAGCTTCATTTCGACCTAAAATTGTTCTCAATTTTCTCACTGTTTCTGCAACACAGCATCACTTTGGAAATAATTTTTCAACATTTCCCAACGTTGTTCAAGCGTAAAACGATCCATATCTTACAGCGGGGGTTATACGCCACATATAAGTCAAATGTCAAGCGCGTCAGTGTCGGCAATGTAGAATTAACATTCAGTTTGAAAAGAAACCAATAGATGGTCCACCCCTCATTACAATGTGATGAAAGAAAAAAACTTCGTCTAATCAGCCGTCAATCTTATTTAGAAGAAGTATGCAAATTTCAATAAAAATAGTGCATTAGTTTTTGAGAATTCTGCAACTGCTAGAGCGCAGAAAATGATGATAAAGCATGAATATGATCGAATCATGACTCTCAACTTCATAGCCGTGGAATTCCAAAGCTTCGTAATCCCATAATCTCATAACCTCCAAACCCTTAACCTCAAAAACCTTATAAGTAGGTCCTACGAAATTTGGGACACAACATGTTTAAAAGGTATGAATATGATTCAATCATGACTCTCAAACCCATATACCCATCGCTCAGAAATTCCATAACCTCAATCTCAAACCCATTAATCTCAAAAAATCCTATATCTAGGACCTGTGAAATTTAGCATGCTGCAACCTAATGAAGAGGCATGAATATGATCCAATCATATCTCTCAACCCTATAGCCCCGAAACTTCATAGCTTCGAAATTCCATAGCTGAGAAATTTCATAACCTCATAATTTCATAACCAATATTTTGAGCATGTGCCCTGTCGACTAGTGGCAGAATTTCTCGTCTCCACAACAGTCTACATGCATTTGGTTACATGGCTGTGGATTTGCCCATCCTGGATCACGGGGTTATGGAAGTCAGACAGCCCTGGGTTGTGTGGTCATGGAAGTCTACTTATCTCTAGTATATTGTTCCGAAGTTATGTGACTTAAGATTTCTGGAATTGAACACATATATAAGGTTTTTTGAGGTTAAAGTTTTTGAGGTCATGGAGCTACATTACAGTCACAAGCTCGTCAAGTATATGATGGTTTCTGATTTAGTGTTTTTCATAGGGATTTTTGTTCCTAGGAGAAGAGCTGATAGTCGTAAATGCATCTTGACCTCAGAATTTGATTCAGCGCGTTGAAAAACGTAGAAGGGGAATGATATTCTCTGGCTTTGTATGCTTGTATAATCAAGTTAACGTGTAAAATGTGTTTTTTGAAGTTGGAAAAACTTTTGTGGTGTTGTGTAATTGAACAATCGTTTCTTTTTGTGCATTTGATGGCTTTCAGCGACGTCTATCATTACTAAATAAGTTTTAACGGTTTATTCTTCGATCGATTTTAACATATTTTTGTTTGATTCATCAGACGTGCACAGAAAATGGCACGTCTTTTTTTGCACAAAACATTATCTTGTAAGATAATGATATTGTGCAAATCTGCAAAGTTGTAGAATTTTGACATATTAGTAACCGTAGTTTACTTACCTATAGACATCATTTCTACAAGAATTTCTAATCGTATAAAAAGTGACGCTAATGCTGCTGCAAATCCACTCAGAAATGTCGCCAGTACTGGAGTACCTGTGCTAGGAAGAATTTGGGACAGCACCCTAAAAAAAGTAATATTTCGAATTAGACGTAATTAACGGTGTACATGCTTATACCTATATTATTATTACAATTGTTTACACTTTATACCATGAAAACAACTTATTTATGCTTAAATATGCAAATTTCGTCAAAGTTACTGAATATAGTAAGGGGGCTTGCTCAAAGACCTTATCGTTAGAGAGATAACCTAGATAGTATATATATAAGCACTACGAGCCTAGTTGGCCCATGGCTTGGTCCACAATCTTTTTCCACTGCTTCCTATCTTTAGCTTTTTCCTTCCAATTTCCAATAGTTTTCTTATGTCGTCCCTCACTTATTTCTTCCATCTTTGTCTTGGTCTTCCTAGGCGTGTTCTTCCTCTTACTGTATTAGCACCATTTTTGGTATTCTATGGTCCTTCTTTTGGTATTTTTGGTTTTCTACTTACATGACACTCCACACCATCTCACTCTCTGCGCTCTAACTATTCCTATTATGTTGGGTTCTTTGAAAAGGTCATATATGTCTCTATTTGTTGTTCTTTTCCACCTTCCAATATATATCTTTCCCTCCGAATATCTTTCTTAAAACTTTCCTTTCTCACAAACATTCCACATTCAATTCTCTGTACTTCTTCCTTCCTCAACGTCCACACTTCGCTTCCAAAAATTACTACTGGCCTAATTACTGTTATATATATTCTAATTTTCAACTTTCTCGATATTCCCTTGTTTTTGTGTACCACGTTCAGAGCTCCTATGCATCTGTTGCCTGCTGTAATTCTTGAGTTTATTTCTTTGCTTGCACCAGGTTGTCTTTTAAATATTGTTCCAAGATACTTGAACCTACCTACTTCGAAATTGTATTGTTTTCCATCGTCTGTTTTAATTTTTAAGTACCGTCCTTGGCAAAATTCTTCTTTCGTCTAGGTCATGTATTTTGTTTTTGCTTCGTTTATCTCTAATCCCATCATTTTTGCTGATGTATCCAATTTCTTTAAAAACTCTTTTTCGCCCCTTGTGATGAGTGCTTTATCGTCTGCGTAGGCTATACACTGAATTTTTTGATAAACTAGTCCACCTCTGTTAATATACCTTTTACATATTTAGTAGGTCCTAGGATCATATCCAGTTTTTATTAGTATTGGCCCATGATTGGTGGGGTACAAATGAGCGAAAATTCAAGTGAGCTTCGATGTGCTTTATTATATGAATTTCGTTTAGGCCATAATACAACCGAAGTACACCGAAATCTAGTGGCCGCGTATGGCGACAATGTCTCTAGCTTAGCAACATGCAAAATATGGTGCGCACGCTTCCGACGTTGCGTCTACGGCATCGATGATAAACCACGATCTGGTAGGACTCCTCAACTGCATACGAGGCCACACGAGAGATGGCACGAGAGCTCGGCTGTAGCCAGACCACGGTAGTACGGGTACTCGAAACGCTAGACAAAGTCCAAAAGTTGTGCAAGTGGTTACCACGTTTATTAAATGAAGCCGATCCCAGCATCGGAGTAACATTTGCATACAACTTCTCTCCCGCAGTCGTCGTTTTGACTGGTTGAACAATCTTGTTACCAGGGATGAAAAGTGAGTCTTCTTTCTTCTTAAGACGCCGTGTCCCTACAGAGGTTGGCGATCCAATTGGCTATCATTGTACGGGAGACCTCAGCTTTGAAAATTTATGTTGACGTCCGTCCAAACCATCTTCGTAGATCCTTCAGCCATGAATTTCGCCCTCGACCAACTGACCATTTCCCCTCGATTTTTCCTTCCATTATCAGGCGGAGGATTTCATACGGCTCCCCTCGCATGATATGACCTATGGATTATATTTTTTTCTCGTTGATTATCAGGAGTTCTTTATTTTTTCCCATGCGCTTGAGTATCTCTATGTTGGTCTTACGTTCCCTCCAAAAGACTCGGAGCATTCGTCTGTATACTGAAGATTTCCTTCAAAAAAGCCACGAGGATTTTCTTCGGCCCAAGTGTGATTATTATGAAAATTTCTAATACAGTCTCTTGAGAATTCGCCTCGTCAGTAAATAAAATATTTTTTAAGAATTGTGGCGCTTGATCGATCATGTTAATTAACCATTGACAAAAAACCACACGCGGTAAAAAATCTGGAATTAGTAATACCTGCACCCGTTGAAGATGATAGGGATATAACTGTTGTTCTTTTAAAATTCTAAAAACTACCAATTGGCCTACATTTAGGACACGATCTATTTTCCTGGTACTAGTTTCTGGGGATTCTTCGATCAAATTAAGTACGTCTTCTTCCAGAGCTTCAGTTCTGATTTCTCGGGTACGGCCAGAGTCATGACTTCTTTTTTCAAATTTACCAAATTCCCGCAAGCGTTGGTGAATATTTGTCAACGTAGTATGATGGGGTAATCTACGTTCTGGGTATTGTTCAGCATACATTTTTTTGCGCCTTCAATACATTACTGTTAGCACACCCATATGTAAAATGCATATCTGTCATTACAAAATTCGAATAGTTAACCATATTTTCGGTTTACCGACTATTTTCTTCGCAAAATCATAAAACTTGCGAAAAACTAAGAAAAAAGTAACAGTAAATGACATTTCACAATCCCTCTTTCAATTGTTTCTATGCATTCCATTGTAAACAACCGGCAACTATATCTTACGGAAAAATACCCTCGCGTTAAACAGCTCGTCTTTTGAAAATGTATTGGAATATATAGTCATCCAAAAAAAAAAAAAACGTCATCAAAGTTGGCTAAGAAAAAAATACGTATTTCTATTCTTATTTGAATTTATAACCTTATTTACTTGTCAAAATTGTCACGTCATATGACAGCTATTGTTTATTTTACAAATTGTGACAGTCACTTGCCAAAAGTTTGACATAACCGAAAAGCTTAGACATGATCGCTATTTCTATCTCTCTCGTTCATAGCCAGAGTTCATGACGTTTTTTTTGGATGTCTCTATATTTACTTTGTTTTCTCATTAATCTCTAAGTTTTAGAAAAAAATTTGAAGAGAATGGGACATTTTGGATATACTTTTTAAATGTAAAAAGTTTTGTGGAAAAAAAGTTATAAGAAAAAACATTGTATGTTCACCAAGTTCAAGTTTCGTTTCAGGTACTGTACAGGGAAGATGTTTTAGCTTAATGTACAGCGAAGATAAAAAAAGAAAAACATTTTTATTTAGAATTGTTGGAGGGACGTAACTTTTCAGGGAGGGTGTTTTCAAAAAAATTTTATACCGAAAACACCTCTTAATTTTCATCGGAGAATTGAGTCTTAAATTTTTTCGGTGTTATTTGGATACACGCTGTATATGTAAGCTACATATTTTCACGTAACAGAACAAATGTAAACCCACTTTTTGTTGAAACAAAAAAAGTGTATTATCTACAATTCGTCCTTTTTTTAGTGATATTCCCTCTTAAAGAGTTGGTTTTTATAAAATGCGTAAAACAAATACATTTTCAGCATTTTTCCCATCGGGCACCTATGTAAATTCCGCGCTTATTGAGGGTAGCTATCTGTGAATGATTTGTGGGGCCACTATGGAGGTTAAACTGCCTGCAGCAGGTGCGGCCTTTATATGAAAATAGTTTGCCGTAGGTACATCTTTGAAATACTAAAATAATTTTAAACTATTTAAATTTAAACTTTTGAAATACTAAACGAAAAACTTTATACTTTGTGTAGCAAAACGTATTTTCTCTTTGTAATGGGATGGATATTAACAGGAATTTAGCCAGAAAGGATTAAAGTTATATTTACTTTGTGAACCTGAGTTGTGTATAAAATAGAGAGATTTATATTTGTTAGGGGAAAAAGTATTACCGTGTAGGGAATGGCTGCAGCCACATGCTTGGATTAGTTTACTATTTTCTAGAAGTGTTTTATGACATGATATACGAGGTGTGTAAATTAAATAATGAGAGTGGCAACGTAGCGCCAGATTTAACAACACTGCGGAGACGGAACTTGGAAGGGCGGTAGATTAAGATGTAATGCACCTTCAGTACAAGTTTGAATTTATTAGAGTCATTTGTTTGTTCTTTGTGATTGTTTTCGTGAACCTGTTTTTCTAGTGCGTTTTAAAAATGAGTGACATTAATTTTAAGCAACGGTGTGCTATCAGGTTTTGCTTTTGATTTGGACACAGCGCAACGGATACTTTTGCAATACTTAAACAGGCCTACGGAGACAATATTTTTTCAAGAGCCTAGTTTTTCGATGTTTTTTTGGATTAAGGCATTCTCAGAAGGAAGAGAGTCGATTGAAGATGAACCACGCAGTGGAAGGCCATCATCTTCAAGAATCGATGAATATGTCGATAGAATACGGGATCTTGTGCGTTTAGATCGTCTGTTGACGACAAGAATGATCGGGGAAGAAAATTTGAATCACACCACTGTTCATTATATTTTGACTAACGAATTGGGGATGACAAAAATCTGCGCAAAAATGATTCAAAAACCTTTCACATGAACAAAAGGACATTAGGAGAGAAAGGTGTCTTGACTTTTGGAATCGGTTGAAAATGATCCCCATTTTATGGAACGTGTTATTACTGGTGATGAGACTTGTGTGTTTGAGTATGACCCGAAAACCAAGCGCCAAAGCATGGAATGGCACACTTCAAGCTCTCCAAGACACACAAAAGCAAGAATGAGCAAGTCGAAGATCAAATGCATTCTGATTTGCTTTTTTGAGAGCCAGGGAATTGTCCACAGAGTTTGTGCCTCCAGGCCAAACAGTAAATCAACACTTTAACAGAGAGGTTCTTGAAAAACTTCGAAAAAGGTGTGAGACCAAACATCAAGAACAACTGGATGTTGCATCACGACAATGCGCCTTGTCGCACATCGCACAGCCATTTCAGTAAACGAATTTTTAGCAAGCAATAAAAACATTCCTGTGACACCTCAGCCTCCTTATTTGCCTGACTTGAGTCATTGAGATTGAAAAATCACCTCAAGGGACGTCATTTTACAATAAGAAACTTTCAAACGGCTGTAACTGACCAGCTGAAGGCTATTCCAGTAAAAGCAAATATACCTATGAGTTCCAGCACTGCTGCGAGGAATGGAAGAACCATCTCCAGCGCTGTGTGACTTCCCAAGGAAGTTATTTTGAAGGAGATAATAATGAATTGTAATTCTATTCGAATAAATTTTTTAAAAAAATCAGTCCCATTACTTAATTTACACACCTCGTATGTAAATGCTTTCTCCCCCTCCCTTGGGAATTCAACCCATTTCAACGGTGCCGTCAACCATCTTAATGTTTTAAAAATGGTACATGTAAGGTAAGGCATAGTATCGTGCAGCAACATTAGCTTTACCCTGGGCAGAAATAGGCACAACCTGAAATTGTGCATATTTCTTTTGTAACTGTAAGCCGTGAACGCTTCCAGAAGTACAGTCTGTTAGTGTTTGTTTGTAGGTATCTTTTTTATATCTCTTAAGTATTGTCGGACTACCTTGTACTAAATTTGTTGAGATGAACCCGTTGCTCCATCTTAACACTGTGCGTAGACTAATTCAAACAACTGCTACAGTCAAACTGAGCGACCCACTGGCTTATCCAGCGAGTTCAGGGTCGAGAAAGTATCACCAGACACAGTTCTGTTCAAACTTGTCGCGACACGCTCGCAATAGGCTGATAACACCATCAGTTCGGTTATTTAATAGTCACACCTCGTATTCTGTGTGTATACCTCCATCAATAACACATTTTTTTGAGAAACATTCGTGCGTTAGTTTTTTTTTCACATTTATTTTATATTTTTGCTTTATCAGATTGTACTAAAAAACCCATAAGTACGGCCCTGATATTCACGGTTTACCGTGTGCCCCGCGGAGTACTAATACTAGCAAGACCTCGTACTTACCTGAAAATTAGACCATCCTGTGCCATGGCGTATATCACTCGCGGCATGGGAAACATCGATCCGAACATGCTCACCGTTAGTCCGGCGAGAGCACCCACGGCGACAATGTATTTACAGTTGTAGGCGCCCACTTGTCCGAACATCTTCACTAACGCCGAGTCCTTGTCTACTTCAGTGTACGGAACTGAAAGAACGAAAGACAAATATTTTGAGACTGCTTTAATTCGATGTGACGCAACTGCTCCCTTAAGGGGTTACCTGCAGTCACGAGCTTATTTTTGACATTTTTGTTCTCTGAAAGTATGCAGTAGATTAAAACAACAATTAGTACGTTTAAATACTTTATTCTTAAACTTCATTTGCGAATTTTTATGAACATATGGGGCATTTCACGCCAACTAAGTGAGGTCAAAAAAAAAGTCTGTTTGAAACATATCACAATCGATAGTACTTGCTAAAAAACTAACTTCCCTAAAATTTTAGAATTTTTGAGCCATAAGGAGAGGGATGGTGAGGGTGAGAAAATACAAATTTTCGTTTCGACTCTAAAATTTCAATCTTTCTCGGTAAGAAAATGAAAAAAAATTAAAAAAGAAGGTTGTAATGGTTTTCGATGTGTTTTTTTGCGTAGAATTCGATAAAAATATTTTCAAAATTCTTGGGGTAGTTTTCACCCTTAATTTGAGGATTGAAAGTTTAAAATCGAAATTTCGAAAAGTATGACTCTTTTTCTTTGTACTTTCGATTCATTTTTAATTCATAATGGGCGTCGACCAGGAACTGGCCCAAAAAACGGCCCAAAGGTGAAAAAAACGTGGTGTTAGCGTATTTTCTCATCCTGTGAGATAGTAAATGGCAAGTGAAAAATATATTCCAAGGTTTTTGGGGTCGCTGGGTTTTGGGGTAACATAGAAAATTTCCCGTAAAATACGATGGTATTTTTTAAATTTCAAAATTTAGCCATTTTTTTAAAAGTTGACTGCCATACTCGATCCGCCATTTTTTTTTTGAAAATCTGACGTTAGATTCGTAATCAGCGACCCCAAAAACCTTGGAATATATTATTCACTTGCCATTTACTATCTCACAGGATGAGAAAATACGCTAAAACCACGTTTTTTCACCTTTTGGGCCGTTTTTTGGGCCAGTTCCTGGTCGACGCCCATTATGAATTAAAAATTAATCGAAAGTACAAAGAAAAAGAAAGAAATAAAAAAAGAATTGAAAAAAAAAATCGTGTCATACTTTTCGAAATTTAGATTTTAAACTTTCAATCCTCAAATTAGGGTGAAAACTACCCCCAAGAATTTTGAAAATATTTTTATCGAATTCTACGCAAAAAAACACATTGAAAACCATATGCAACCTTCATTTTAATTTTTTTTCATTTTCTTACCGAGAAAGATTGAAATTTTAGAGTCGAAACGAAAATTTGTATTTTCTCACCTTCACCATCCCTCTCCTTGTGGCTCAAAAAAATCTAAAATCTTAGGGAAGTTAGTTTTTTAGCAAGTACTATCGATTGTGATATGTTTCAAACAGACATTTTTTTTGACCTCACTTAGTTGGCGTGAAATGCCCCATATATAGTAAAAAATGGCGGAGTTATTTCGTATAGTACGTAGTAGTCGTCGGCAGCATGTTTTCGCGGTAAGAATGCGTGGTGGGCACGATTTCTCGACAACTCAGAAACAAACAAGCAAAGTTGCGCTTTATTCTATATCGAATCGGCTAGTGATTGAACGTTGGAAATTAATTTACGGTGATTCTAAGCAAAATGGCGACCGTTTGAAGAAAAGAGCTGTTTTTTTTGGCCTAAAATTCAACTCTTTTCACCATAAAAAAATAAGATCAGAAATTAAAATCCTACGTGCAATCACGAGCCAATGTTATCGCCAACAATTCCAAAAAATTCTTAATCTGTAAATCTGTAATCCTGTCTACCGATTTTGAAAACGTCTTTAGAGAAAAACGCGTTTAAAGTTCAAAAGTAAAGTTTAAAAATCCTTTAAAGTTCTTCTTCTTCTTTAAATATTTTTTAAAATGATTTCAGATGGCGCCACGATGAGACATAATACGTTTTTGACCTTTTAAACAGGCCAGCAGGATAGCACGAATAATAAGAGACAGAGCACGGTGGCTGCAGCGAGCGCCCGCGCCTGGGTGCAGCGTTCGTTTTGGCGGTCGAGAAAAACAGGTTCCTATTCTCGTACCCCGACTTTAAACTTTGATTGAATAGTCAAAAGACCATACTTTCGCACTGTGACATTTTCCAAATTTTCAAATTGTATGACTGCAGGTTCCTCTTAAACGAGATGTTTTGAGCTCAGTCTAACGCCTATTCTAATAACATCATTTCCTCAAACATTTTAGTAGTTACCAATTGTGTCCATAAAAGGACTCGGCCATATAAGACAGGAGACCCCGCCCCGCTGAGTTTCAACTTTCCGGATAAGAGGTTCGTTGTAGTTAGCATTTGACAGAATTTCGGACCCTACGAAGAGCATACCGTAACAATAACATTAGTGATATTTGACCCCATACTACATTCGCTAAAAATCTGAAAAACGTAATATAATAATATTAAAAAAAAGGTCTAAAAACTGATTGTTTCCTCAAACTTTGATGAAGCTATTATATGTGTAGTTTTGGTCAATGCACCTTAGGGTAAATGTGGGAGAGATGCCGCGTGGAGAGAAGACGCAAGGACCATTTGGAACTACTGTTATAATTTCAACGGCAACTTCGCTTACTTATAGTCAGTTGATGCATAACCTGCATCGTAAGTCACTTACATGCAAATGACGTTTACGTTAATAATATTTAAAAAACAAAAAATTTTCGTGGCTTCTAAAATCTTGGGCAAAAGTTTATATTCGCTTGTATTTTTATTTGTGATTAGTAGGATATTAAATATTATGTTTAACTACACCGTCGCTATGGCATTAACAGCTATAAGAATTGGTGCCTTTCCCTTTGGGGAAAGAGCTGCAAAATATGTGGGATAGAAGACGCACTAAGTGGTGCTTACCCACACAATCTACAGGCAATACCTGAACATGATTTTTGCGGATGTCGGATCTTCAGTTAACTAATACAGAAGTTATCGGAGGTCAACCATCATCTCCTCAAACCAGTGTAACTGAAGGCTTTACATAGTTTGGAGGAAGGAGAAAACATGCAGTAAATCCGAGATTAAAGCAATCTCAATCAGATACGATAATGCAAAGTTCCTCCAATAACAATTCAGAACCTCAACCATCAACTTCGACCACTTGTGACGTTACCTCAGGAAAATTGGCTTAACAAATATCGCCCGTACCTGTACTTTCTAATATTAGAAAACGCAAACAAAAACAACCGGCAGTTCATTTAACAAACCCAAGTTGTATAAAAGACAAAATATATAAAATAATAAAATTTGACATACATAAATAAAATGTTGTCCCTAATACGGACAAAAAGGGCCAAGTTAAATCTGTATCTAAAGGGTTAGCGAAAGTAAAAGAAGCAATCATCCTTATTATCTGGAAGTAGAAATATCAGCTCATTCCTCAAGTAACGATATTACTGATATTGAGGAAAATGAATGCGTCTTTGTGGATATTGAGGAAAACGAATGCGGATAGTCTTGAACTTTGGAAATATAGGAACTATGTCAAAATCAGACTGAATTGAGTATACATGTTGTAAACGTTGGTTACATGAAACGTGTAGAGATTCGGAAGTTGCCTGGAACCCATGTAAAGTATTTATTGAAGATTTGAGATGAAGAAGGCTCAATGAAAAAATAATTTAATCTTATTTCCTATAAGTCCTCTAGCTATGCGGCGACTCACCCATAGCATGAGAGTTGACCCATATGACAACAAAATATTTTTTCATTTGCTTATTTTGCCATAACCACTTGTGTTATGTTCCGTTTCTTGAATAAATGTTTCTAAAGTATGGGTCTTTTTTAGCTAGTTTTTATTGCATTATTAAGGGAGTTATTGCACATTCTAAAAAATGCGACGTCTCTCCCACATTTACCCTATACATACATACCTAAAACATATTTTTTCACGAGTTAAATTGATGAAGTATTGAAGGACCCCGCACATTCCTTATGGGAAGTGGCCCTTGGTAAACTTGTCTGAACTTTGAATATGTTGTTCTCCAGAAGCTCCCGATCAAAAGTCCTCATGGCCACAAAATCGAGAAATGGACAGTTTTATAGGTGATAGGGGTGGGAAGCTTTAGGTGCCAATGATTTTCTGAAATCGTTTTGAAGGGACCGTAGGTCATTGTTCCTCGAGTTATTTTTGAGGGGTATCCATGGGATTTTGGGGTCGCTCATTCCGAATACGAGGTGAAAAGTGTCAATTGACAGTTGCAGCTGCCAAAAACTGCCATTTTGCCCGCTTTCCCAAGAAATGACCACTACTATCGGTAGCGAAGAATTTTCTCATCGCTGATTCAGAAACAGATATCAAACGTGGTCATTGGCAGTTGGCACCCGCAAACACACTGACAGCTTTTCCTCTTTCTAATGAAATGTAAATGCAACTATTATCTCATCAACACAAGGTTTTCGAAGGTGAGATTCCAATCCATTAGACAGAATTGGCGATGACAGCGGATTCGGGATCAGCGACCCCTAAAATATCTTGGATACCTCTGAAAAATAATGCGAAAAAGAATACAAAGACCTACGGTCCCAACGAAAAGATTTTGGAGTTATGGGCAAGACCCCGGATAGGAAACTTCCTACTCCTACTATCTAAAAAACCGTCCATTTTCCGACTTGATGCCCATGAAGACCTTTGATCGGAAGCTTCTGGAGAATATATTCAAATTTCAGATAATTTCACCAAGGGCCACTTCCAATAAGGAATGTGCGGGGTCCTTTAAAATACAAAAATTGACAATTTTTTTGTGAAAACGTCCTTCATAGTCGAAACTCAGCGGAAGCATGTCATTCTACCTTATAGGGCCAAAGAAACTTGAGGTTTTAGACAAATAAAAAAGCACTATTTTTCTACCATAATAGGCAAAAAAAATTAAAAACGCTTACTAAGGTGGTTTTCAATATGTCAAGTATTGTTGACAAGGTAATTTTGAAGATATTCTTTTCACATGTAAAGAGGAGCTAGCAGATAAAAATCAACCAAACTCAGTGAAATCTAGTTTAAAAAAAGGATTGGCCGACTCAGGGACTTTCAAAACCTTTTGTAATATAGTAGCATAATGATATCAGTGAAAGTCGATTGAATTAAACGCAGTGTTAACACAAATATAAGATACCTTTTGTGTTTTTATATATTTGTTATTTTTAAAGTTCTTCATACATGCATTCCATATTAAGCTCACGTTTTAAATATGTATATAATCATGCAATTTTTTATAAAAAATAGGAATTTGTAACTTCCAAAATTTGTAACGTACAAAAATAACTGGTTTTGTACACTTACATTATGAAACCATTTTTAAGGTCTCTCTTTCGCTAGTGACATGTGAAGTTTAATTTATATAGTTTAAATTAATTATACAGGTACAAAATAATCTAGTGTAAGCTAGGGCGTAGCCAGTATTTTTCTTGGGGGGGGGGGGGGGGGCGGTCCGATGCAGATTAAACAAAAAAGCAAAAAAAAGGTCATTGGAGGCAACGGCAAGCCCAATACCCCGACTATTTTGGTTTTTACTTGACCATTTGGGGGGGGGGGGTGATCGCCCCCATCGCCCCCCCTGGCTACGCCCTTGAGTGTAAAAGAAGCTCCTCTATAGTATCCTTACGTATTTTGACATGCTGAGTCCGAATCCGAAAGTAATGGAGCAATGGAGCATGGACACTTAATTCAGCACGTCAAAATACAGGATACTATAGTGGAGTTTTTTGGACACTAGATTTGTTTTTGTGTGCTTATGTTACTTAATTAATTCCTGGCTGTCCCATTAATTTACTTTA
Source organism: Aromia moschata (assembly GCA_029963805.1). Taxonomy (NCBI): domain Eukaryota; kingdom Metazoa; phylum Arthropoda; class Insecta; order Coleoptera; family Cerambycidae; genus Aromia; species Aromia moschata. The sequence goes on from JAPWTK010000555.1 coordinate 264,527, forward strand.
GTCTATGTATGGCCATTGAAATAGTGGCACAAAAAACGTTTTACCTTGTCCATACGAGGGCAAGTCAAATATAAACTGGAATTTCTTTTCAAGGCCATACTTCGTATCGAAGGAGGCGCCACTTTTCCGTGAATTCCGTCTGGATAGCTAGACACCTCCTGACATGCGACACCATTCTTCTTTTTTGCATTCAGTTAATCGTAGAACAATGAGTGAGTAGGAAGGCATTGGAGGTGTGCGACCTTCTGCAATTTCGACGCGTCTTCAGACCCAATTTGGGGATGAAGCCCGTTCCAAAATGCAAGTGTATGCGTGGAATAAACGTTTTTCAGCATGACGAGAAAGGGTGGATAATGAAGAGAACATCTGTGCAGTACGTAAGTTTTTAGAGGGTGACCGTCGCACAGTGGGGTGAACAAAAGTCGAAAATCGAAGGTCGAAATTTTGCTATTTTTCGAGTGCAGTCTAGTAGGGGGGTGGCTTGGAGCATCTAAGTCCCGAAGGGCAGGTCAAAATATTGAGTACCTGCTTTTCTACGGCAGTCTAAAGTTACCGTTCTCGTGGAAGCACGTGCGACGCTCCGATGCTAGTTTTTGATCGCGAAATTAAAGTGCGTATAAATTGAAGTAAAATTAATCGATTTCGACGTTTCAACATGGAAATTGACAATGAAGATGTGTAGAATTAGTGTACTTAGGTTACACAGGCCCACAAAAAAAGATTTTTTTTTGACTATGGATAAGGACATAGTTTTTCCCTGTATTTTTTTGACGCTGAATCCAAATCCGGTGTCCGTTTAACCGTAGTACGTCAGGATAAAAGGTCATTTCAAGGTCAAATCGCGAAATAAAGGCTTAAAGAGAATAAACCCATATATCTTTATGTTTCTGATATCGCTGAATTAAAATCTGATGTTATTTTTACCATATCACGTGACTTCGAAGAGCATTCCAAGGTCAAATCACTAAAAAACGCATTAATGGGAGTTAAACTAAAAAAAATTAACGCATTAATTAAAGTTGTTGAATCCAAATCTGTAACCCATGATAGAATACCGTAAATGGTCTCATTTTCATCATGTACCTTAGGCTGTATTATTGAAATGTGGTTAAGGATTTTCGGTTTTGTGAATGTATTGCAATTATTTGTCAAGGTAAAAGAGATCTAAGTCCGTGTATCCATGTACATTAGATGAGTTGATACGAATTCTCGTAGCCACCTTACTGAATATCGTCTAACTACATAGTAATCATCTTACTGAAAATCAGTGAGTGAATCATTGAATAAACTGTGTTTAGACTCATTTCCTCAGAATCTTGGAGATTATAGCGAAGAACAAGGGGAACGTTTTCACCAAGATATAAGAGAAATGGAACGACGATATCAGGGTCAATGGAAATGTAAATATGATGGCGGACTTCTGTTGGATATTAAAAAGAGAAAGTGATGAGAAAAAACAGAAGCGAAATCCATTACATAGGTCATTTGAAGATAAAAGAGTTAGGAAAAACAGAAGATCATGAGCATAATTAGGACTACATGCATGAAATGCATGGATTTCACTCTTTTAAGCGTTTATTTCGCGATTTGACCTGGAAATGACCTTGATCCTGACGTGCTACGGTTAAACGGACACCGGACTTGGATTCAGCGATCCCAGAAACATAAAGATATGTAGGTTTATTCTCTTTTAAGCCTTTATTTCGCGATTTGACCTTGAAATGACCTGGATCCTCGGGGAAAAAATTTTTTGTGGCTGTTTATTATTAAAAAATTTTTCCTTCTCTTTCAAATTAGGTAAAAGGGTTTTTGTTCCTCTTTGATCACCTGAACCGGCTGTTTTACATTAAAATGTTCGTAATGTATATAGTTTGGATTGCAGGTTGCGAATTGCCCGAAAAAAGTTGTAGCCATTAAAGCGGCCGCCCCTTGACCGTCAGACGTATTGTCAACTAATCACGTTTCATGACCCTTCCCTGGTCTTGATGAAGGTCCGAAGTCCGACACTTTGTACCCTAGGGTTTTACAATATTTTAATCTCTCTAATACCCACCTTTTTATCAAAATTTTAAAATCCTTTAATCTCTTAACATATGACGAAGATCTGGGTAAAAGTTCGTTTAGGGAGTTTGAAAAGGGGGGCTAAAAGCCGCGAGGCGCCCACCTGTGGAAAAAGGTTTTAAAAAAAATTTTTTGGGGAAAAAACCCCATAAAAAAAAAATTTTTTTTTTTTTTTTCACCGAAAAGCCTTTTTAAGAGATATCTCAAGAGATTAAAGTTGTATTTTTGAAATATTTAGATATTAGGAGTAATAAAAACCCGAGATTACAAGATTTTAAAAACCTAGGGGTACAAAGTGCCAGACCTTTCATCAAGACCGGCATACTTTTTGTTTTCATACATACCGGCAGGTACATTTCGGTGTCGGGTACAGTCCTTAAACTAGATAATATTACGAACATTTTAATGTAATCAGCGCTCCGCACCACCGTCCGAGGCGGTTCCTCAGCGAAAAAACTTCATCTTTGAAAAAGGGAAAAAAAAAATATTTTTCTCCTTTTTCCTTTTTCCTAATTTGAAAAAGAATGGAAAAAATTTTTTTTATAATAACCTACGTACATTAATTCTATATACCTTCACTGTCAATTCATGTTGAAAGTCGAAATCGATTAATTTCACTTCGACAATATGTGACAACAACGATTACGATTTTTAGGTTTAATAATAGTATTAAGCTATGTAAATAAAAGTATTAGGTAAAATCTTTGTTCCTGACTATGATAAAACAATAAAATCATTACAAACTATACATGTAATGTGGATTTCATTATTCCCACATAAAATTCGCCCCAAAAACCTTCAAAACATAATCTTTTTTTTTCAAAAATCGTCCGCCATATTGTGCGGCGTAGAAATGAATTCAGCGATTTTTCCCCTCATTTTGAATTTTGAGAATCTGGCATCAAATTTGAAATCAGCGACCCCAAAAACCTTTTGGTGCCGTGTTTCAGTTCGACAAACTCATTTTTGGACTTTTGTTCACCGAAACATGCGTTTCGCCCCACTGTGCGTCGCCTTAATCTTGAAGAAATTGTTGGATCAGTGGGAATCAGTCATGGGAATGTTCATTTAATAATCCACAAAAGACTTGATTTCAGGAAGGTCTCAGCTCGATGGGTTCCTCGACTTCTCACACCCAATAAAAAAGTGTGAGTTTTGAGTTCTGTCACAGGTGTTTGGCTCCTTATGAAGATGAAGCTGAAGGGTTACTTAATCGCATAGAGGAAAAGTGCTTTCGATTGTTTTTTGGGATAGGAAAGGTATTCTTTTCGTCGTAAATCAATGCAGAATATTATTGTCAACTTTTGGATAGGACAAAAAGCTGCCTATCGCACCAAAATGCGTCGTTCTCCCATCAGAAACATGGTTCTTCTCCATGACAACGCCAGGTTACACAGTGCAGCCATAACTCAGACCAACCTAGAGGAAATGCACTGGGAGCAGCTTGAACATCCTCTTTACAGTCCAGACTTATCTTCGTGCGACTACCATTTCTTTGGACCGCTAAAAAAGCTCTGGGAGACGAGATATTTGAAAATGATGAAACGAAAGTTGAACAGTTCGTCAACAACTGGTTGCTGGCACAACCTGTCACTTTTTATGTCGACGGAATCAAAAAGTTGCCGATTCGGTGAGAAAAATCTGTTTCGATTGAAGGAGACTATATAGAAGAATAAAATGTTAGATTTTAAATTTTATCTCTTAATAAAAATTTTATCTTAGAAAATGCCGTTTTATATTTGACTTCCTTCTATGTATAAGTATTAAAATCATTTGAGCGTTTAAAATGAAGAGTAAGATTATTACAAAAGGAGAGGAAACGAGGAGTTATTGGGAATAAGCGAAATATGTTCTAAACATATGAATGAACGTCGAAGTTGGAGAAACTAATTCATTCTCCGTAGAGTGTGTCTAGAACTGCTTTATCCATCAGTCGCAGCCGTAATAAAGTCTGCTACGTGATTTGAAATTTAAGAACTTTTCAATTTAAGTATATTTTTAGGCGTTCAACTTTATGCGAATATGTACACATGAAACGAGGACTAAAGATACTTATATCTTACTTCGAGAAGAGGGTAATGGAAAAAATGATTGTTGCGTATTCAAGGCCGGCAAGAGTCTGGAATATTGCCCATAATTAGTTAACAATTTCTTTTATAGGAAATTTTTCAAACAAGCATTGTTTAACTTATTTTTAATGTTGTGGAAATATTCAATTTTTATTTCTTCAATTTTTTCCATCTGTGGCAGCAATGTAGTTTATTTTTTTAAACAGCAGGCTATTCTCATTTTTTTCTGGAATCAGTCCATATTTTGCGTAGGACTGTATATAATTTTGATGCGGGTACATTTACGAGTATTTCAAGGAAATTGTGTTCTTTCGCAAGCCAATTTGGTAAGTCGGTCAGATACTGTTAATAATTTGATATGTGATGACAAGCCACAGTATACATACAGTATGTGTAAAGCAGACATCGGCCAGTTATGAAAAAGGACAAACAGAAGTGAAATGACATGTGAGACGCAACCATCTTTACGCATCGAAGGTAGTGGGAAAATTAGACAGGCCCTTCACCACCTACCGCTAGCTAGTACGAATCAACACGTTAATGTATTTGAAGTGAAGAGAAGGGATAATATTGTTTTGGTTTAAAATTTTGTTGTTGTACACGCGTGGACATCCATTAGTAAGCACAATAGCAGAAAATAAATAGCTAAAATAAACTATAATGGCTATGTAGTCTGATATGTTATGATTTCTAAATATTTATTAATTATAAAACAAAATGCAGGCACACGTTCGACACCGACATCGGAGTAGCGGCCGAGTCCTCTCTCACGTGGCCGAAGGTATCCCAACCCGCTCATCGCCCGCCGGGACAAAATGCTGTACGAATATTATGCACAATATTTTGGATGCCTAGTGTTTGTAGAAAGTGTTGGTCTATTTGGAAACATATGTATGTTAGCAAATGAATCTTGTAATTCACATTCAGAATTTCTGTTGTGATGCCATGCTATACGACATTCTGATATTTTTCTTCGCGTGAATAAACCATTTCAATATATTTTTTAACAAGAATACTGTTTATTGCAAGTACACTTCTCGCTCTGTCTAGCGGCAGGTGGTGAGTGGGCCGGTCTTATTCTCTCACTACCTTCGATGCGTATGAGGTTGCTTCTTGTCTGTCCTCTCACTCTGTTTGTCCTTTTTCAAAAGTGACCGATGTTGGCTTTACACAAACTGTATACTAGTAGTTACCAGGAACACCACTTTGCCTCCATCACATTAATCGCATACATGGTTCAAAATGTCCATTAATGCTAAATCACAGTTTTATTCTGCCCATAAAACAGTTCCTTATGTTCACAAACACCCCACCTATTATTACCCTCATTACACAGTATATAAGTCATTAAGTTGGTTACTTATTATTAAGGTCCGGAGAAGTATACTGTCACGCAGAGCCGGCACTATACAACTCTATGATAATTAAAGTATAAACCGTATTTTTAGCGCATACTTCTTGCCCCTCTATACCCACGCCACTGTCCGTGCGGAGAATGTTATCCGAACGAAGGCTTCGCGGAAACCCAAGATTCTGTAATACACTTTCTCCGTAAGACAGCGAGCTATTCCGATAGCGACCTGCCGGCGCGGCGATGTAAGCGGGTCGACCGCCGCATTGAAAACAATCTTTTGTCGCGAATTAGTCACTCGTGAATTCGTGTACTGTTTACATATTACCTGATTTTGTGTCGATTTCTGCAATAATGGCACAGTCGCCACCATTTGTGCATATACATACATAAAAAGATGATTGAAAATTACAAGGTTTTTACAATAGATGAATCGCATATTTTATGTACTCCTTGCAATCGTCAATATACATTTCGTGATCACCGAAAATGTAAAAGACATTTAGATTCGAATATCCATTAAAAAAATATACTTGGTACTGTTAGAAAAAAGGAATTTTGGTTTGATTTGTGCATAATGTTTTGCGCATGTAGCTTTGCATGGAACATGGTTGACAATATTTACTTTAGAGTTTTTTTCAATTGTATCCGATTTTCCATTGTCTAGTAGCTATACATTGCGTAAAACATATTTTCAGAAGATATATCAACGTGTCATGGGAAATATCAAAGAAGACATACGTAATAAATTTCTGTGGCTGATAGTGAACAAAACAACAGGTTTTGCGATAATAAGGTCGTTAATGCCCCGATAATGATAGCTAATAAACGGGTTTTGCAACAGCGGATTAAAGTATAGAAACAGCAGTAACACGTGTATTGTCTTCGGTATATGTTAAAAATTATAGTGTACTGATGTTAGTAACAACAAAAAACTGTTAGTAATACAAAGAACTGTGCGAAATTCGTGAAAATAATGCGTGTTGTGTATTCCTCTGTCCAAGTGAACTATTTTGAATTTGCACTTAACTTCAGTAGATGTGGAACGCTCATTTTCCCTCTACAACGATATATACAGGCCAAATTGCTCACGTTGCAACGTATGCTCAAGCAATGAGGACAGTCGGTGTTTCCGAATGACACAAGCAACGGGTATATACATACATTTATTAACACATTTTTACTCCTGTCTTTTTGATCTCTCATATGTCATCTTCCGTCAATAACATAACGGATTACGAGTCCAGCCTTGCGTTACAGCACACGTCATTATTATACTTGGTCTTGAATGTAACCTCATAAATGAAAGTTACAGGGGGTTAAATCAGATGAATTCACTTTGTTTGATCCATAGAAATTTTGAACTAGTCTTTTTGGTAACTACTAATTTATAGTGTAGATTGTCAGTATTGAGAAAGCATAGACTGCTATTTAAAAAAACAAATGTGACTATTACAGTTACAAAACAATACAAATAATGAAGATCGCCAGAACATGCAAAAACATTAATCAAACAACACTTATTTGAAAAAGTTTCCTATAAAACGAATAGTTAAAAAGATTATTTTAGATTTTCGTCAGGTCCTGTACATATTACTGTATCATAAAATAAGATCAAGGTAAATTTAGTTTGCTAAAATACCGTAAACGGCTATTTATATATTCTTTTTGTTATATTCTTTATTGTTATGTATAGCTATGCTGGTAAACTATTATAAAGCTATTCAAATTCATTTGGCCTCTTAAATTCCCTTTTATCAAGCATGTCTGAATACAGTTGACAACTCTATTATCAAATAAAGAAGAAATACATATCTAAAAGAACAACAAAACTTTAATATGTAGTTTGTAGAAAATTCATTTGATATTTAATATCGTAGTAATAATCAAAGAAACAAGTACTAAATAAGTTCAAGTTCAAGATATTCTAATAACATGTCTCGTCAAAAAATATGGCTCCATTATTCCATGTATATTATTCCATTTTACAGGTAAAGCTATTGTAAATAATGTATTTTTGCCGAAAAATGGAAAATAGAGAAGTTTTCCCTCGTGTTAACTCAATATATAATAATAATAATAATAATAATAATACTCACCCTATAATTACTCCGAAGAGTAACCCCAAAGGTCCTCTCAGGGATCTGTGCGGGGGAAGGGTGGCTATTATTATTATTTGCCATGGCACACTGGGGAGCGACTTAAGATTATTTCGGTAAGCATTTTGCTTTACAGTTCTGAGGAAACCCAGAAAACTCAGAGACGTTACCCGATCTAGGGCATGTGCGGTTGGATTGGCATCTATGCATCCACACCTATACACTAGTGTATTAGTGGTTGCATATCAAACCCTGACGGAGAAAGCGAGACAATTAAAAATCTCCCACCCCAGCCAGGATTCGAACA